>JAOEHX010012611.1:0-12384 GCA_025448015.1 Bolborhynchus lineola
ACCCTGGGCCCACTGTAGGAGAGGATCTGGTTCAAGACCATCTTAAGAACCTGAATGTATACAAGTCCATGGGACCTAATGAAATCCATCCTCAGATCCTGAAGGAGCTGCAAATGAAGTTACTAAGCTACTGCCCATCATATTTAAAAAATCATGGCAGTCAGGTAAAGTTCCCAACGACTGGAAAAAGGGAAATATAACCCACATTTTCAAGAAGGGGAAAATGGATGAGCCGGGGAGCTACAGAGCAGTCAGTCTCACCTCTGTGCCTGGCAGAATCTTGGAGCAGATTCTCCTGCAAGGCATGCTGAGGAACATGAAAAACAACAAGGTGCTTGGTGACAGCCAGCATGGCTTCACTGAGGGGAAATCTTGCCTCACCAATTCGGTGGCTTTCTATGATAGAGCTACGGAACTAATGTACAGGGGTAGAGCAGTTGATGTCATCTACCTGAACTTGTGCAAAGCATTTGACACTGTCCCACATGACATCCTGTCTCTAAGTTGGAGAGGCATCAATTTGATAGGTGGACCACTTGGTGGATAAAAACTGGCTGGATGGCCCCACGCAGAGTTCTGCTTAATGGCTCAATGTCCAGCTTGAGACAAGTAACAAGTAGGGATCGGTGTTGGTCCCTTGGTCCCTCAGGGATTGGTGTTGGGACCGGTCTTGTTCAACATCTTTGTCACTGACATGGATAGTGGGATTGAGCGTGCCCTCAGCAAGTTTGCCAATGACACCAAGCTAGGTGGTTCAGCTGATATGTTGTAGGGAAGGAATGCCATCCAGAGGGAACTTGACACGCTTGTAAGGTGGGCTGATGCCAACCTTATGAAGATTAACCATGACAACTGCAAGGTTCTACACCTGGATTGGAACAATCCCAGGCACAGCTACAGGTTGGGCAGAGAAGAGATTCAGAACAGCCTGGAGGAGAAGGACTTGGGGGTGTTTGTTGATGGGAAAATGAACATGAGCCAGCTGCAGTGTGCACTTGCAGCCCAGAAAGCCAACCATATCCTGGGTTGCATCAAAAGCAGCGTGACCAGCAGGTCAAGGGAGGTGACCCTGCCCCTCTGCTCTCGTGACACCTCACTTGGAGTACTGTGTGCGGTTCTGGTGTTCTCAATATAAAAAGGACATAGAACTGTTGGAACAAGTCCAAAGGAGAGTCACGAGGATGATCATGGGACTGGAGCATCTCCCGTATGAAGATAGGATGAGAAAGTTGGGGCTGTTCAGCCTGGAGAAGAGAAGGCTGTGTGGAGACCTCATAGCAGCCTTCCAGTGTCTGAAGGGGGCCTATAGGCATGCTGTGGAGGGACTCTTCATTAGGGACTGTAGTGAGAGGACAAGGGGTAATGGGTTAAAATTTAAACAGGGGAAGTTTAGAGTGAACATGAGGAAGAAATCTTTAATGTAAGGGTGGTGTGGCACTGGAACGGGTTGTCCAGGGAAGTTGTGAATGCTCCATCCCTGACGGTGTTCAAGGCCAGGTTGGACATATCCTTGGTTGGCATGGTTTAATGGGAGGTATCCCTGCTCATGGCACGGGGTTTGGAACTGGATGATCTTCAGGTCCTTTCCAACCCTAACTCTTCTATGAGTCTATAAAAAGTTTGTCGATATCACTCATTCTCCATGTTACTTGCTATTATTATTTTTATCTATGTATAATCATGACAGTATGTTAACAATTCATTTGCTTTTGCTTCTTTTGTGACAAAAATCCCACCAATATCCCAGTATCAAATATAGGGATTTAAAAAAAACATAAAAAAAATCAAAAGTTTGAAGAAGTGTTTTGACAGACTTTTCTTTCTTGTTATTTTTAATTAAAACAAACAAACAAAACAAAACTCTGTTTCTCTTTCCTATCTTCTAAGTCTTCTGGGTAGAGATTCATTTTCTGGATGTCTTCATTCCTCTCCATCCAGCCTCAAAAGTCAGCTACATCCTCCTGTACTCCCAGTGGTTCACAGTCATTGTATTCCCCACTATGTTTTCCCACCCTTCTATTACATAATAGTAGCAATATTACATATTACTACTCCCCCCTCCACAGAAAAGTTAAGTCAAGGGGCAGAGAGAGATGAGTCAGTAAGCAGCTGAAGGTGAAAGAACTGCATGAGCCCCTGATATAAATCACAGTATGATTTTAAATAAACAGACAAAAATGGCTGTTAAAAATCTAGACAATGAAAACAGTTTACACATTAATCTCATACCCTCAGAAGCAACATATTTAAAAGTCAGGAAAAAGCTTAGTTAATTCTAGCTGACTTGACCCATCTTAAGTTTTCTAAGAAAATCTTCATAATGTTTTCAAACAGTATTTCTTATTTTTTATGGCTTATGATTACAATGTCTTATGGAGGAAGAGAATTTCAGTCAATTTATACAAATGCAAGTGTAAATACTGATTTAAGCCTAAGCAAGAATACCATAAATGGGAGTCTCTATTTCCAGCAAACCTTTCTGAACCTCTCCAACCACCACATCATTCAGGATTATTAGCAGTCTACCCATCAACACCCAATACTATAAGTGTGTTGCACAGTAAATCAGGCTTAAGAGATGCTTGTATTGCTGCATGGAAAAAAATGCACAGTACAGGCTTGCTTTACAGCTCATATTTTATGTTTTCCTTAGTCTGGGAATTTTAAGTCATTTTAAGTCTACATTTACAAATTAAATTTATACATTTACATTTAAGTCTACATTTACAAATTAAATTTATTAAATATAACCAAAAAAAAAAAAAAAAAAAAGAAAAGAAAGAAAGAAAGAAACTGGTCAGATGTTTCTGGAAGTTTGGATAAGAATTTTCCAGAAAACTGACAGAGGTAACATTATTGCATAAAGAATAATCAAAGAAGAAATCAGTCTTATACAACTGCTGCTTATGCCCATGCAAACATGATATCTATAATTATTCATAAATTATTTTATAAGCAAATTTCATACATTTTACCATCTAAATGTTTATCTTAGCTGCTAATCATACACAGGATACAAAAATAAGAACTCTAAGTAAAACACTGCAATAAGATATAAAGAAAGATTTATTACAGAGTAAGACCTATTTTCCCTGTAGTTCTTGCTGGAAAGAATTTGAGGAGGCCTTATTGACCCTTTCTTCTTCCTCTTTATTTTTTATTGCCCCTGATTTTAAGAATAAATTTTCTCAAGGACTCACACATTTGGTACAATGGGTGCAGCAGCAGGAAATTAACATATACTATTTTAATTGTTCTGAGATGGAGTTGGTAAACTTTGAGTATTCTTAATTCTTTACAATTATTTCATCTGAAGGCCTCAAAGCACTTTATGCAAGTGATCAGTATCTTTTAATGCATTACAGAGATATGAAATCTAAGAAATTTAAGAAAACTGACTCAACTCATAATCAGCCAACAGACTTGTAACAAAACTAGAAACAAAATGTGTTTTCCTAGCTTTTCTTTCTCCTGGGACAGAAATGAAACAAAGGAGAGTACTACTGCAACCAAGCTGTTATCTTGAAAAATCACATTGAAAAATAGCTTAGGTAGAGAACAGATGAAAAGACTTACCTCATGGTGTACAAGAGAGTCCCATCATCTTGGATTCGTAGAAGCTTGTTTGGCATTGTCATGTTATGAGCCACTGACTTCTTCCCATTGTGGAAAAATGTATCTGGAGTCCAGATTTTGCTGGCCATTAAGTTGTTCAATCGAAGAATGTTCATCGGGCCCTTAAACTTTAATCTCTCATCCTTCCACCTCTGACGGAAGAAAACATCTATTGTGTATTCCTGTAATGGAATAAAGATATGCTTGGTTTTGATGCAACAAACATCAATCTGTTTTTTGAAGGCCAAAGTAGAGAAGCTCTACTTGCAAAAATTCCTTTGGTAAAATTGTCAGGGGAGAACAACCACCACACAAAATTGTATAATTCTGAGACTGATAAATAGGAAGTCAATTATTAAAGGTATGACATTTTTCATGATTGCTAGCTGTTTGTATATTGCACCATTCCTATCTTTAATTTGTGTACCTGATGTAGACAGTATGTGTGACAAGGGTAATTTCAAAAAACACAGCTATTTTACATTAAGAGGTAAGAAAAAAAAAATACACAGAAGAATATTAAATAGGAGAATATTAAATAGCTCCCACAGCAGATGCACCTGAAGGAGAATAACTCAGAATTTCAAGAGTACAGGAGAATGGCTGAAACTGGAAGGAAGGAAACAAGGCTACCCATAAAGGGCACAATATATTGAATAAGAGTAATATAAGGAAGATTTTTCCAAATAGGAAAGTAAGGCTCTGCAGTGGCATGGCTTTTATGAATAGGAGTATGTAAGTTAGGAACAATAGCTGATGATTAACATGTGACACTGTCCGCTGAACTTTACTCTGATGCCTTATATTGGGAAGGAAGTACAGTCTGGAGAACAGGATGCAGGCAGAAACAGACTGATGACCTAGACCAGATTTATGGTATCCCATCTGCTGGATTTTGTAGCTTTTCTAAATATACAAGCAAAAAACCAAAAAACACTGGTTAAACACTGAGAATATAAATTCATCAACTAATTTCAAATTGGACCTGTAAATGCATTTAGTGGTTTGCTACTGTCAGCACAGCACACAAACTGAAAGTGGAAGAGCTTAAAAACTTTATTGGCAGCAAACTTTATTCTGCATATTGGCAAACGCAACCTTGATGCAATTTCAGTTTTGTTGCACAGGTGCAGAATGGTTTCAAAATGTTAATATGTTACAGTGTATTGCAATTACACTGTAAATGCTGCAGTTTACACAAACCATTTTTGGGTAAATTATCTTTGAGTGAAAAAGTCCTGATAAAATTCAACCAATACAAAAAAATCAAGTGATTTCAAGGAACTTATCTCTACTTTCTGCTGGCTCCCTTGTGTGCTGATTAAAAAGGCTTAAGTTCTTTCTCAGTAAATCATATGGTGGTATAAAAGGAGTGCTGAATAGACAGTGAGAGGTGACAGCCCTTTTCAGTTCCTTTGGTCTGTGAGCCAAGGAGCTGTGAGTTGCATTTTCCAGGTCAGGGCCAGGGGCTAAGATGAGCATACAGAATAAAGAAAAGAGAATTCTGATATCTGAAGAAGCATGGCAGGGAAGAAGAGAAAGCAGTTGTCATTAGGAATTGTGACAGGTGCTTGGGGAGATCTTTCTGGAATGATTTAATGGCATACTTATAAACTAATCTGACAAAACCACATGCACAATATCAAGTGGTCTCACATTACTACAATACAATTTTTCCATTTTTATTATTAAAATTATAGTTACTCAAATACTAAATACAACTAACACTACAGTACACCGAAAATTATTTTGCTTTCATTTCTTTAATGCTAGTTACTATTACCTCTAATAATATTTTAGCAATTATACCTGTAAAATACAAAATTATGACCTGATGAAGTTTAACCATGACAAGTGCAAGGTCCTCCACCTGAGTCAGAGCAATCCCAGGCAAAGCTACAGGTTGGGCAGAGAAGAGATTCATAGCAGCCTTGCAGAGAAGGACTTGGGGGTGTTGGTCGATGGAAAAATGAACATGAGCCTGCAATGTGCTCTTGCAGCCCAGAGAGCCAACCATATCCTGGGCTGCATCAAAAGCAGCGTGACCAGCAGGTTGAGGGAGGTGATCCTGCCCCTCTACTTTGCTCTCGCGTGAGACCTCACTTGGAGCACTGTGTGTAGTTCTGGTGTCCTCAACATAAAAAGACATGGCACTGTTGGAACAAGTCCAGAGGACAGTCACAAGGGTGATCAGGGAACTGGAGCACCTCCCGTATGAAGACAGGATGAGAAAGTTGCGACTGTTCAGCCTGGAGAAGAGAAAGCTGTGTGGAGATCTCATAGCATCCTTCCAGTATCTGAAGGGGACCTATAGAGATACTGGGGAGGGACTCTTCAAGAGGGACTGTAGTGAGAGGACAAGGAATATTGGGTTTAAACTTAAACAGGGGAAGTTTGGAGTGGATATGAGGAAGAAATTCTTTACTGTAAGGGTGGTGAGGCACTGGAACGGGTTGTCCAGGGAAGTTGTGAATGCTCCATCCCTGACGGTGTTCAAGGCCAGGTTGGACATATCCTTGGTTGGCATGGTTTAATGGGAGGTATCCCTGCTCATGGCACGGGGGTTGGAACTCGATGATCATAAGGTCCTTTCCAACCCTAACTGTTCTATGATTCTATGGCTTCTAAAACATGACTTTCACATTATACCTGATCTTTTACTGTCTTTCATCACTGCCAGAGACACTGCCTCATGAGAAATAATTTGCCATTTTTCTGCAATAGATCGCATTCAAGTATCCTGTTTTATTTGCTGATATATATTTTAGCTTATTTGCTAAATATCCTGTGACTGAAAATCACATTTACAAATTCCAGGTTATCTATCAATTTAGTTGTAAACCATAGAAAGCCAAAAAAATGCATAAAATCACGGAGGATTAGGAGCAGAAGGAACAGTGTGCTTGAAGCAGGGGGAATATATTAAATCTAGCCAGAAATACCAGGAAATTCAAGGAAAACAATTGCACTGCAAGCCTTCTTGTTGTTTCGGCCTGGGGAGCTTTGCCAAAAAATCATTGCTATATATGATAAGATTGATGTTTAAGGTATAAAGAAAAGGAAAGAAGAGCCTGAGGGAATAAGACTGAAATCCCACTGAAATTCAACAGAAGTGAGTGGTAAGTCCTGCAGGCTCCTTTGAAAAATACCCCCGCATATAAATGACTAGAATATAAATCTTCAGTTTTGGTAATGTTTCCATCAATAAAGAATTTCAAAGGTCCCACTTTTTCACTGTCTTCCACCATATATAAGAAGAATTACAGGACATATAAAACAGGGGGAAAAAAAAAAAAAAAGGCAAACATGAAATGCCACTAAATCAAAACAGCAACAGTTCAGAAAACCACATCTGATACATGGCAACTGCTTAGGAAGTGGAGAAAGCAGGACAGAATCTGAACTGCAACCTTGAATGATTCCACTGATAAAACTCTGACTGATCCACAGGTAACTCTAATCTCGCCATACAATCCATGCTGGAAATCTTTATTTGCTGAATAACCTGATTAGAAGATGGAAGCAGGGAATAAACCAAGGTTTGGTGTGGATGAACACCTTCTCCTCCCATTTACCATAATAGCAATAAAATCTCACATAGTTTTTAAATAACTTTTCTTTCTATAAACCTCAGTATATTTTTCAAAGAAAGTACTGGGAACTCAATTTTGTATGAAGAGAAAAAAAGGCACAGAGGTTAAATCAACTTTTCCCCATCCATTTACAGAGTGATTATGAAAAGCAAAATACAACATATGCCTTTTGCATCCCAGTACTATATTAATCTATTTGGTTTCTTCAGAACCAAATCTATTCTGCCTAAGATCATCAATATCTTTATGATGATTAACATACAAAAATTAAAACACAGGCAAATATTAAAGTATTTTGAATAAAACTGATGTGATAAAAAGCCAGCATTTATTGAAATATGATACATAAAGATTTTATAACTATTTTCTGTTCCATACATGTACCACTTTGTGGTAAATGCTATGTAACATTTACTTTCCAAGCAACACTAACATTTTATCAGAAACAAATCTGGACTCTAGAAAAAACCCTCAATTTGACACCTAATACTCATTTCATACAATCTGCAGATATTTTCCTACATGAAAAAATCTGTGCTCTTCTGGACATTACCCACCACTCAGTATATAGTACAGTATTTCCACAAAGTCAAAAGAGCATACTTCCAGGGCTATAAAGGACTCCTGTGATCATTTCTAAACAAGTGAATGCTTCCTCCTGATCTGTGCCTCAAAAGGTGCTTTCATAGCTGGACTGGAACACAGTACAATTAAACACAGTCTTTCAAGTATGTTTGGTAACAGCTTACATTCCATACCACAGCACATCATGCCCAGCATATAAACTGGGGGGAGTCACCCAGAAGGAACCGAACACTGCTCAGGTATCATTTGGTAGGTGCTAAGTATCGTTTGGTAGGTGCTAACAAATTGTATTGTGCATTACTTGTGTTTTCTGAGCTTTCATTACTTCTCTTGTTGTTTTCTATTATTCTTATTTTTCATATAATTGGTATTCCTTCTATTATCACTATATGTTACTTTATTTTAGTTATTGGACCGTTCTTATCTCAACCTGTGGGGTTTACATTCTTCTGATTTTCCTCCCCATACCTGGGAAAAGTGGGAAGGGGGTGGGTGAGTGAACGGTGGCATGGTGCTGAGTCACCGGCTAGGTCTAAACCATGACAACAATAAAAAAAAGATACTAGTATCTCCAGGAAAAGATTTCACTGACCCAAGTATAAGCAATCCCTCTCACTATATGGCCATCTTCTTTTTTCCTAAGGCCAGATTTGTATGGGAAAAGTTCAAACAAAAAATGCACTCTCATCCTCTCATAATGGTTGGCAGATCTTGGCAGTTTTTTCCATCTGGGGTAAAGATGAAAGTGTTCCAAACACCTCAAAAATTGCTAGTGTCCATTAGCAAGCAGAACTGTCGTGGAGCAGACTGAACATTTTATTAAGAACCCTCTGGAACACAGCATATTGTTTAGTAAATGGTTCTGGCCAAGATTCTTCATTCCCTACTTGTAAAGATTTTACTTAATCAATTCTCTAAAGAAAGTTTGGCTTTTTCTTTAACCACTTAAACTAACACACATATATAACCATGAAAGCAAATTTTAAATGTTGTAAAATGTGAAACTTTAAAAAGGCAAATACAAGGAAAAAAGAAAAAAAAAAAAAAAAAGGAAAGGGTAAATGGGACACATGTCTATTGATTTCTCCAAGACAGCCAGAAATACTGTGGTTTATACATTGACAAGATAAGCTCACAAGATTCATGGACCTAAATCTCACATACAAATATAAGGGCTTCATTTATTTATTTTTACATTAGTATGATTTCTTAATTTTAGTTCTTAAAAAGATCATTCTTGGTGTCATATCTACCTTAAGGCAATGCGTAATTTTTTCTTTCAGTTTAGCTTAAAAACATGATTAATATTAGTATACAAGTAGTACTGCTGAATACTAACATGGCTGGTATGCAAGTATCAAAACTACTTCCAAGAAAACCAAGAATGAGTTTTATACACGAGACTCAAAAAAATGCAGTTATTCAAAGAAAAATAATATGCCAAGTATATGCATTCTTGTTATCATCTGATATTTGTGGGTTTGATGAGTGCAAGTTTGTGATTGAACTTCTGAAATTGATTTACTAAACTTCCTTACTAAGCATTTGGATTCTAGCTTTAGAGTGAATGATGAAATTAGCTTTACAGTGGGAGGATTAAATCATTGATTTCTTATATTGGTCATTTCATTTTCTGTGGAATAGAATTATGCATGGTGTAAATGGCATACGCAAGGGCTAACACACTACAACAGTCTGTAAAAAACCTCATAATTCTTGAAGTACTCTGCTTGGCTTTACCTTGGCCTAGCTACCAGACCGGACAAACAATGTTTCTGCCATTTCCACCTCACTTCTCTCTAAAAAAAATTAATTGTCTAACAATATTAGAACTGGAAGAGTTCAGGATGCAATTCTCTCCTCCCTCAAAACCCCTCAGTGTCACAAGCACTGACTGCTCAGGCTCTGTAGTACTTCACTAGCTGCGTATCTAACATCAAATCTCTTTGCACAGACATATAAACTGTGTCTATTTGCTCTTTACCAAAACTCACCTTCTGATGTGTACAAAACACAGAATATAGAAGGAAATAGCAGACAGCCAGAAATTCCTTTCAGATCTTTGGGAGGTGCGAATCTTGTATACCAGTGAATAAAATTGTTGAAAATACTCTGAACAAACTCTCTTAGAAGGAGGGTTGTGGTTTCAAACTGCACTGTTGGTTATTTTGCATCAAAGTCTTTAATAAAAATCTGAACACCATGCCATCATTGTGTTACACGCACGTATGCATTTTTAAATACATAAGTAACATCTGCCAGATGTATACAACCTCTAATACTGTAAAAATGCCTGGTATATTCCTAGGGAATTGCTACATGATTTTCCTCTATTTGATGAACCGATTTCAAGCCTTTTATTTCTGCTTCATATGCCAACTTCAGTCATTTTTGTCTAAGCATTTAATCTAAACATGAAGTATTTTAACAAATCTGCAAAAAAATGTGTTTAACCAGTTTGAATGACAGTGTCTAGGGAAAAGAATGTCTTCCTATTTATGTTCATTTATGGAAAAGGACCTTCTCTGAATAATTTTCTTTCTTTCTCTTTCCACAGAGTCTAAAATAAGCAATGAGGAGGGATAAGAGAGGAATACAAAAGATACAAATAGGGATTACTTAGAAAAGAGACTGAAGGACATAGTTCATAGTGCTCTCACCAAGAATATAAACACTTCTTATTACCCTTTTTTATTCAGACTTGGAGAAAGAGCAACCCAGAAACACAATGGATGCCTGGTGCCAGGGACAGGAATCCAAACAAGAGGTACATTGACAGCTAATGTCAGTGAAGGGCTTGGACACAGCCTCTGACAAATCTATCTCCAATACTGACCCACTTGGCAGGATGCTGCACAGGGGAGCAAGCTGTCCCAACAGAATAAAAGGACAGAAATTCTGCAAGAGATCACATGAGATACCCTCATCAAAATTTCAGCCTAAGCATTTAACTTCCAAAGGCAATGACCTGAGACTAAAAGGGAATAGAGCAACCAATTTATTGACTTTTCAAAAACATAGAAATGATAAAAAGACAAACTATATGCTCTTCAACATCCTACAAAGCCAAGTGTATCTATAATTTCTTTCTGCCTCTTACAGTTTAATCTTCTGTTAAAATAAAAGCTACAGTAAGATTATTGCAGTGCTTTTAATCTTTGTGGGGAAAAAAATTATCTTGGTGTATTTCCTTATTTTTCTTAACTTACCTATCATATAACACCTTTAAAGCTCTTCCCCAGCTAAGGAACTGTAGCTAATAATTAGACTTTGAAACAGTTAAAAAATATGTTTTGTAGGAAGAGAAATCTAAAATAGAATGAGGGAATCTGAAAAAAAGGACACAAAAAAAAAAAGAAATGCACTTCCCAGTTCAGCAGCTGTCTCTAAAGAACCACTATCATTTTTAGTGAGAGACGCCACAACAGTCCTTTAGGTCATTTCTGCATTTGACCTACAGTCTTCATTAAAAATTTCTATAAATAATAGAAATTTTATAATACATATAAAATATATAATATATAATTTAATAATATATATAAAATAGCTATATTTGAAATATCAGAAACACTCAATGAAAGGTTAACTGAAAACTAAGAAGACAGAAGTGTGAGTACCGATGAACTCTCTAGGTATGGCTGTCTTTACAGAGAATGTTCATATTTTTTGACTTGAGAGTAAAAAAAATAGAAGTCTACCATCAAGAAACTAGGAAAAAATTTTGCATACAAACATACAGGGAAAAACAAAGATGTAACCACAGTAAACAAAACTCCCCAAAGACAATGAAAAGCTAAGGTCAAAAGTTGACACTCAAAACTTTTCAAAAGGTTGCTAGTTTTAATATTCAATCAAAACTGATTCATGACTGCCGCCTGTTGAAGGACTGCTACAGTCCTATTGCTGCAGCAGAGTGCTCTGAGGCAAAATTTGGCAAAATCTTGGCAAGCCTTCCTTCACAGTAGACCTCATATAGAGGCTTTTAATGCCTATGATCAGTCCTGGACAATGCAATAACTATTGCTTAAGGAGTAAATACGCTACTCTTTTTTTTTTTTTTTTTTATCAAGGACATCAGCACTTAAGGCTATTATATTTTAGAAGGAAATTTTAGAAGCCAAAGTGTCAGGGGGCCCTGGAAAGAAAGCAAGTCTCAGTAAAAGATGTAAAACATCTTGCTTGCAGTGCAAACATCAGAGTCATCAGCATATATAAATACAAATCATTCTACCAGACTTCAAAAAATTAATTTAAAAAACCCAACAGAACAATAATTAGTTATAATGTTTAAATAAATTATTTCCAGCTTGTTATCCTACAAATCATAACCCAACCAAAATTTTTCTTCACCTCAGAATTTTCAAATATTAAATATTTAAAGTTAATTACAATTTTTTTAATTAGCCTCTTTTACCAACATTTACTCTTCTATCTCTTTAGAAACCTCAGATATGCTTAGTTTTTCAATTGTTCTGTTCAAATTTCAGTTGGTTTGTTTTTCTAAACAGTGCAGCTCTTCTCTAAGGCCAATGTCAAAATAAATTTGTATCACTGATCTGGTAGGAAGCCTATGAGGCATAGCATCAAGATA
>JAOEHX010012614.1:0-18180 GCA_025448015.1 Bolborhynchus lineola
CTTTAGAACAAGAACAATCTCATGAATAGCTCAGGATCTGTGGTTTCTGAACACCTTATCTATAGAAGATAAAAGTTATTATCACCTAGTCAAAAAAGTTCATATATAATTGTCCTCCCAATAATATGGGAGTGCAGTGATAGTGTGAGACCTGTCTTCTGCAAATAATTATTTGAATTTAATCGTTGTATTTAGTATATTTGAAATAATTTTATTTTCTCAGTGAATAATGTGTTATGCATCAGACTCACTTCTTCCCTGTTACACCAACTAGCCATATCTTCTCTAGCTAAGCTGCTTGCTATCCCCTTCTCCCTTGCATCCTTTGTCCTTTTGGTTGTCTGTTCATTGCAGTAAACAGTCTTGGCTGGGAACATGCTAAATATTGACTGGTCCCATTGCTTTCATGAATTGTTCTGCATTTCTCATGTCAGGTCTCTGCTTAACAGACTTTTGAGTGGAACATAAAAATAAAGTGATTTTACAAGTAAGCTTGATCCGGGGAGGGAAGGTAGAGGGGGAATAAAAAGGGGGAGTTCAACATGAACATCAAGGGTAAAATTTGTGTTACTGAGTACTATAAATGCTAGAGGGAGACCTGGTAGCAAAATTCAGTGTTTCTCTTCATATAGCAGCAAGGTTGCATTTATAAATATGTCAACATTTTAACTGTGATTCAGGTAGTTACTCATATTTAGGCAACCTACTTCACTGGCTAGTGAAATTAATTGGAGGTGTGTTTTTTCCTCAGTGTGTTGCCTGGCTCAGAAGGTGGATGTTTCCAGGTATGCCTTGTCATACCTGGCAAGCTATAGGGCTTGTAGTCAGCTGAAGACTCCTCCTTTTTCTTTCTGTGGCTGTATAACTACTTGGCTTTTTTTTCACCTTTGAAAGTGGAATCTTATTTGTTTATACCTGCCTCCAGCAAGTGACTACTCAAAATGAGCAAATGTTGCCAATATATTATATTTGTACTCCTATTTTCAATTAAAATATTTTGCATGTGATAGGAAATTAGCGGAGCTTACGAGTAATAATATCACTACAAACTCAATGTCACTGATCCATTCCCTTCATCTTTTCATCTATCTGATAAAACAGTTGTTCATGGCTCAGCCTTCTCTTCTCCCAGTAACCAGATTATCTTGATGGCTTGTTTTCCACAGGCCAGCACTGTGTTTGCCTTGTTGGCTGATATTGGTACATGCACCTCTTGTTCAAAACACATGAGTTTAATGTTGCTAGCTGCTTGGCACTCCTGTCTGCTAATCATTTCTTTAG
This sequence comes from Bolborhynchus lineola, assembly GCA_025448015.1. Classification (NCBI taxonomy): domain Eukaryota; kingdom Metazoa; phylum Chordata; class Aves; order Psittaciformes; family Psittacidae; genus Bolborhynchus; species Bolborhynchus lineola. The sequence goes on from JAOEHX010012614.1 coordinate 1,282, forward strand.
GCACTGAAGCCTGAGTTGGCCACTCAGCCTGCTTCTTCCTTAATGTGCCTCATCCCCAAGAGGCAGTCTCTTGGCCTTTAAGGTCAGAGCTTAAGAATCTGAAATTTACATTGCTTTTAGAGATACAGGTAGATACTTCTCATGCTCAAACACCTACCATATAGTAGAGCCATGACATTAATATTAATTTTGTGAGACACTTTCCATTAAAAGACTAACTCTACTAACATCTACAGAAACAGGTGTCTTCTACTTGTTCCTGCTGATATTCTTTTTAAATTTATATTCTCCTAAGGGACCAGTTGTATCAACTGAATGTTCACTGGGTCCATGGGGCCTGATGGGACTCCTCTCAGAGTTCTGAAGCAGCTAGCATATGTTACAGCAGGACCCCTTACAATCAAGGTCTTGGGAGTCTGGGGGCATCCAGGCTGACTGGAAGTTAGCCAGTGTTACTCCAATTCACAAAAAGAGCATGAGGGAAGATCCAGGGAATTACAGACCTCTTAGTCTAACCTCAGCACCTGGAAAAATTAGGGAGAAGATTCTACTGGGTACCATTGAAAGGCATTTAAAGAATAACGCAATCATCAGGCACAGTTAACATGGGTTCACAGATATTCTGTCCTTTACAGCATCCTTCTGCACAAGTTATACAGCTGTTGAGTGGGTTCACAGCGCACTGGGTGAAGAACTGGCTGAAAGGCAGAGCTCAAAGGGTTGTAGTGTATGGGAATACATCTGGGTGGTAAATGGTCACCCTGTAGTGTTCCTCAGGGCTCAGTCCTAGGGCCAGTGCTGTTCAGTATATTTATCAGCTATCTGAATGCAAGAGTTGAAAGCATCAGTAGCAAGTTTGCTGATGATACCAAACTGGGAGGAGCAGTTGCCTTTCGTGGAGGACAGGAGGCCTTGCAGGGGTGGCTAAGATAGATTGTAGCATTTGGCTGTGATTAATGGGATGAAATTTAACAAGTCAAATGCCAAATTCTGCACCTGGGACAGTGATGCTGTCACAAGTATAAAACTGGGAGAACAGTCCTGCAGAAAGGGATCTTGGGCTGCTCAATAGAAGTCAGCAGTGTGCTCTGGGAGCAAACTGCATCCTGGGGTGCACTAGACACATCATGACAAGCTGGGCTGGAAGGCATATCCTATGAGGAGCAGCTGAAGACTTGGGGTTTATTTAGTTTGGAGAAACGGGGGCTGAAAATTGTGACCTAATCGTTCCCTATAGCTTCCTGAGGAGGAAAAGTGGAGGCTGAGGTGCTGGTATTTTTTTACTGAGATCCAGTGATGGGACACATGGGCATGGTTCAGAGGTGTGCCAGGGGAGGTTTAGACTGGACATTAGGAGGCGTTTCTTTGCTGAGAGGGGGGTCAAACTCTGGAACAGGATTCCTAGAAAGGTGGTCAGTGCCTCAAAACTGTTAGTGTTTAAGAGGCCCTTAATAACATGCTTTAACTTGGTCATCCCCAAACTGGTCAGGCAGTTGGACTAGGTAATCATTTTAGGTCCCTTTCAACTGACCTGTTCTGTTCAATTCTACTCACCTGATAAACACAGCATAAATTCATAAGTAATAATGGTGCAGTAATTGCAAGAGTGTCATCGCAATGGTGGTGATGAATATTGGGAAGCCAGGTACCAGTAAGTCCTTATCTCAGACACCCAAACAGCGACACTTGGCCGCACTCTTATACAATCAGTTTCAGAAAAAATATAGAATTAAATTCCCAACATAAACCCTCCTTCCTGTCTTGCCTCCATCCTATCAAACTGTCTGAAACTTTTAATCTATGAATCTGATTATACTGAGTGTTAGTCACGGGCTTATCATGTTCCACTTGCTACAAGAGACTATGTCATCCAAGGAAGCATCCCTTACATACAGTCCACATAGGATGGCCTGCTTCCCGGGCATGCACTTGGTGTTCAGTCACAACTGAAATCTTGAATTAAACAGGAGACACACTTCAGAGGTTATTTTTGCCAATGTACATCAGGATGCCCATACCTTACTTGTTTGTCACAAGCCTGGGTTGAACATGCCTCTCTCTTTTAGTTAATGTGGACTAGCTGCAGGTTGTGCAAACTTCCTTTATGCTATTTTCTCTTTCTCATCTGTTTATCTATTCAAATCCCTACATGCCACCATGGGAGTTTTATGCTTTTTCTGCATGTGGGTTTTATTGCTCATCACAACAGAGATCACTGAAGCAGTGAGAAAAATGTAAGTTAGATAATTGCAGTCAATCAAGTACTTCTAATTCACAGGCTTTATTGTGTTCAGCCTTTTTGGTTTTATGAATTGCCACCTCTAGACTAGCTCAATTACATTTAAAAAAAAGAAAAAAAAGTGTTGCTCACATTTACTGATCTAATAATATTGTCTTAAATTCTTCCATCTGTTTGAGACTCTGCATCTGAGATGCTGCTATTTTATAAACTCACGGTTTTTTTAGATTCTGTAAGAAAAAAGACATATAGAAACAGGCTTGGCCAAATGCAAAACTGTACTGTATTTTTTTTAAAAAAAGACTGTTTTCAAAGATAGGCTTATTTAACTTGTGTGCTCTGTGGTTAACAGGTTCTTGAAAATGGGCTTCCTTCTAAATAGTTTTGATGTTTGGTTTTTCTTGGTGGGGTTTTTCGGTTTTTTTTTTTTTTTTTTTTGGTCATTTTTTTTTTTTAAACAGTACAGTAATCCAGAAAAATCCATTTGTAGCAAGTGAGATAAAATTGCATGAAAACCCGAAGAAGAAGAATAAAGTTTGTGCAGTTTCTTTTAATTTGGTGAGGTTTTGTCTTTTATTCCCAGTGTACTGTGTCTCATTTCATTTTGTATTAATATTTTTCACTTTTGTGGGGTGAATTTTCTTTTCTGCTTTATATATCCTGGCTGGAGGACTGTGGGTGCAAAACTCTGGCTGCTTATCTGATAGACTTACATGCTATAAAGATAACCAGAGCAAAAAGTAGCTAAGAAAAGGTAGTGTTGGTCCTGCAAGCACTGGATTATCAGGCTGGAGAAAAGAATCACTTTTCCTGAAATCCCATCTTGTCCTACCAAAGAAAAAGAATTACTTCAGTGAGGCTGTTTACTGTGGGATAGCACATGTATGTTTGATAATATTTTCATACTGACACTGGAGCTGGGAATTTTATTGTTTGAAGAGCTGAAACACTCAGCTGATAAATATTTAAGGACAAACCAACAATCTTTATTTTCTTATAAGTTATTTTCATGCTGGATTTCTGTCTGTGTACCATGTGCAAGAAAAACGGTCACAGGAGGGAGGAGCGGGGAGAGGAAGATGTTTAATATAAGGTCTTTTCTCCAGAAATTGTTATAAGACTTTGCAGTGTGTACCTTTTGCTTTAGCTCAGTTTCAAACAGTGCAGGAAAAACAAATAAATAAGTACAGTGGGTTTAGGTGTGGGTTCCCCCTCTCCCAGCTTTAAACTTACTAGCATCCATCAGCATTGCATTTCAGAGGAGTTTTTTTCAATGCGAGGAACATCCATGATCAGAATTCTGTCAGTAGTAACTACTGTATGTCGCTTGTTTGCCCACTGATAATAAAAATCCAGGGATGATGCAGCAGCAAGAATTTGTTTGTATTTAATGTATTATATAGAAAACCAGGGATCTAGGGGATAGTGCATGCTGAACATCCCCTGTTCGTAGGGGTGTGGCTATACCAGACCAGATAGCTACGAAACAATTTCTGGAAGCCAGAGCTGGAAATTCTTACTGAAGCTTCAGTCAGGAAAAATTTCCATGTTATCTGTCACATTTACAGCTTTGAAACTATATACATGTAATTTTTAGTTGCTTTGCTTAACTAGGGCCTTTCTAGTCAGCTGATCTGGTTTTAGTTTGGTTTTTATCCCAGCTGCTGAACTACACTGGTTCAATTTTTTTTTCTTTTTTTTTTTTCTTTTTTTTTTTTTCCTTGGTGCTCAGATGAGTATAGGATCAAACCAGTGGAAGAGGTCAAATACATGAAAAATGGGGGAGAAGATGATCAGAAAATAGCAGCCAGGAACCAAGAAAACTTGGTAAGGATCGAACTTATCACTTATCTAATGAAATGACATGGCTCTGCTTTTGTAATGAAATATGCAACATGCAGCACATTCAAACTGCAGCTTACACGCGGCAAGAGGATTTTCTTCAAAATGTCATAATTCTCTGTGAAGCTCACATAGAAGGTGCAAAATACGACTTTTTCCTGCTTGTCTTTCTGAATTAGCTCTACTTGATCTTGGAGTGAGTGCTTCCACGGTTATGCTCTCACCTCCTTTACAGACCCAAACATACGCACTTTGAAATAAATGTGTCTGTATTGCGAACAAGCTGGTGGTAAACCAGCAGTGTACTGCCATTAAGAAAATGACCTACTTATGTAGGTATTATTTGCTCTATACTTCCTGGTTTTATGTATTTTAAAATTCACAGAGTTTAGAATAGAAAAAGTAATATATTTGTGACACAGTAGTTGAAAGAATCATTTTGTGTGAGTTTCTTTTTTCCCTTTTTTTGAGCACCTTGCCAGCTTCTAGTTCCACTTTCTGGAAAGAAGTTGCAGGTAAACTTAATGCCATTTGAAATGACTAGGATGCCGTTGAAGTGACTGAAGAATCATGATTGAGTCACATCTGGCATTTCTGAGAAGTCGTTTCTTCTCTTCTAAAGCTGAAGGAACGTAGATTTTTGTAATTGGCTGACTAAGGGTTCCCAGGTTTAAATTTTCAAAGTTTATCCCACAATTACAACACTTGGGTGCAAAATTTTACTAATGGTTGCACTCATTCATTGCAGCATTTCTTCATGTAGGATTGCTTTTTTGAGTCCCCTCTGTCAAGAAGACCAAAGAAGAAAAGTCATCATCAGATTTCAGTGGAACCATAATTGTTATCACCAGCTGAGGATTTCCCTTTTGCTGTCATTGAGCAGCTGTACAAAAATCCACTGTTTGGTTTTTTACTTTTCTTGAAGATACAAATGAGCTCCAGACAACTTGGAGACTTCATATCCCATATTCTAAACACACATACCTGCATTACATAACTGCACATGTATTCCTGTAATAAAGAGGGTTTATTTTGCTGCTCTAACCTTGTTGCTGAAGTACTGGTTGAACAACAGGAAACAATTTATATTTCAGACTCCAGAACAGGTATTTACCACCTGCAGTTTTGCACTGCTAATGCTCTGGTGGACACTGCAACTTCAGCTTGAAACAGGATTTTGGGTTTTTTTTCCAGTGTCTCAGAAGCATTGCTGAGAATGTCACCTTTTCTAGCAGCATCTGCAGTGCATTCAGCTTTATTGCCAATGTAAGCACGTTTGGTTTGAACTGGAAGAAGTGTGACTGCAAGAATTTTTTCTCATTGTAGGGACCCCAATGCTTTGCTGACAAACAGAGAAAAAGGAAAAATGAGCAAATAAGCATAATCCTATTTTTTTCCCTTTTTTTTTTTAATATAAGATTGAAAAAGTTTAGCAGGCTAAATTTTAAACTGTCCCTCAGCTGTAATGAAATTAGAATATTTGCAGAAGATAACATGCCACTCAAATGATAAGTTTAGGGTATCTTAGGTCTGCTGAGGTAATGCAGTTGTATTCAAAACTAGAGATACTTTGCACTTTCATTAGCTTACTTATAGCACTTAAATGTTAGCCTGATTAAATTTAGGGAGAGACATTTCTACCTCAGAGTACTTATTTTATTATTGACTGGTCATGTTTAATGGAAGCAGGTGGTTTGTTGGAAAACATAATTTGCTACGGAGTTGGAGTGGTGGTATAGCTCTCCGTCACGTCTATTGGTATAAAAGAAAAAAACAAAATAACACAAGAAAGTCTATCGGACAGGATGTATATGCTTTAAAACAGAAACCATCTTGCACACCAGAAAGGCTTTATTTTCCTTCTCCTCCTCTTACTATAAGGAGATTACATTGTAATGTATGCAGCTTTTTAATCCTGAGAATTGTCAAGTCCTATTCACTCCAGGATTTTGAAAGGGGCTTCACAGTTCAAGTTCTCCTTAGTAAACATGTTTTAGTTCACTGCTTAGAAGATGGGTTAAGCTACCCATAGCTCAGGCTTTAATTTTCTTAACATGTGAAAAGTTGGCAAGCACTTACATAATCCCATCTTCTCATCAGCCATTTCCAGGCAACAGAAATTTTAGGAACAAGAAAAGGCAGTGGGAGAATTGACCAGCTCTTTTCTCTGCTCTCTTATTTCTTAATCCCACATTTCTTTATTGTCAGAGGGCTGCTAATTCACACCTCCTTCACAAATGCGGCCCAGATGATGTGAGTAACCTGAATGTCATTACAGTCTGTTCCCTGGGAACCACTCTGGTGTGGGGTATCTGATCCTCTGATAACTTGTGTTTGAATTAGCTTATACAGTTGCCATCAAATTTTTTGGTCTCATTATCAACACTGTTACTTTTTTAAGGTATTTTGAAGTCTTGGTTAAAAAAAAAAATCTCTGCTCAAGTGAAAATAAAGCTGCTTCCTTTATAACTTAGGCTCTTTGATGTGGTGCCATCTCTGCCTTTGGTGTTGCAATATTTCCGAGTCAGGAAGATAAAAGGTCACACAAGTAGATAAAGAGAATGGGACGACATGGCAGTCACTAGGCAAATTTCCATTTTGTCTTGGGGTACTGTATTAAGGGTTCCAGGCTTTATTCTATTCAAGAAGAAAGCTGGAGAAGGGCTGGTGCAAGCCATGGGTGTCTGTGGGAAAAATGAGGCTCTATCAGTGAATCACAATCATCTTCTCCACTTCAATCCAAGCCTTAACTGAGGCTCAAAACTTGAGTATGTCTGAAATGGTAAAGCAGAAATACTCATCAGATGTATTACCAACAAGAATGGCTGCACTAGAACTGTATGCCACATGAAACAGAAAATGCTGCATGTGAAGGCAGTTTATGGCATAGTCAAATCTTTGAATTAAAACATAGGCTCTTGAAAAGGAGATGAGGGGATAGGAGGAGGTTGTGTGGAGAAAATAAGAAAAGATAAAAAAGCCAAGCTTGTTTCAGACTTTGCCAAAGTCAATTTTTGTTTTCCTGCTGTTCCTTTGTACCCATCAGCCTGATTCTCTTCTTTGCCCAGGTTGTTTCTCTTTTTCTTCACTTGCCACTGGGATCTCTCTGGTCCTGGTTTCATTCCTATACCTCTGGCTTCTTGGTACCTTCCTGAGCATCCTGCCTGGGATATCCATCAAAATAAAGCAAGACATATTGCACTGGGTGGCAAGTCTTGAGTCTGGCAGTCACACATAATCCTTGTAGCCTGCAGACAGGAATGGGATGTAGCAGGATTAGGTGCTGGAGACCTGGGGTTATGCTGCATGCTGTCACTATGTACCATGTGCTTTAGGAGCTGCTTAGCTAAATCAAGGATATTTGAACTCCGATCTGTAAAGAACTAGTAAATAGATGAAAGGAAGAAGTTGTTTGTACTACGTACATTTTTTAGTCACAAGTGTTGGGCTATATATATTTAAGAAAAAATAGAGATTATGCTAATTTTCATATGAGATGTGAGCATGCATAGAAAGTCTCAAGTGTGTTATTATTTCCAGAGGTAAATAAGCAACTGTGATGGTTATTTGTGCATTGAGAAGCAGAACAGGTGGCTGTGATGCTATATCAGGGTCCAGGGTTGGCGTGGCTGGGAAGGCAGGTAGGCTGGCTTTGCCCACTGTTAGCCAGGCTCTGAAGGTTGTTGGCTTAGGCAAAGCCAAGACAGTGGTGTCTCCATGCACAGCCTGGACATGCCAGCATGGCAAGTGAAGTGATGAACCCACATGTGTTAAAACTGAACCTCAACTCCCTGCATATCCAAAATGGTTCCACAAAGACGAGTTCTGCATTTCTGCATCTTCTTGGAGTGGACTATGGGCTGTTTAAGGATGAGTATTCTCTAAAGCAAAGAGAGTTTTACCAACTTTGAGTTTACCATTCAGCAGCTCTGGATGGGGTTTTTTGACCCTAAATATTATCAAAAACTAATCACATATGTAACTTACCTGGTTTTGTTACTTTGGAAAGCTAAAATTAGGGAGTATTAATGCTTTAAAATAAATCTGAATCTATTTTTAAAATGTACCTACTACAAGCTGGTATGTTCAAAATAAATAACACATTTTGCCATTTCTAAAGAACTGTTTTATTTTTTTAGTTTGGAAAGGACTCACTGTTTAGCTCTACACCATCATGTTAATTGTACAGGCTACAATCATAACAGCCTGATTTACATTCATAATTTGTCCATAATAAGGACAAATTTAATCTCATTTCCATACTCTTGCAGCACTAATGGCTTTCCATTGTAAAATTTTACTGCCAGAAAAGGTAAATCAAGAGGGTGTGTTGTATTCATGCAGCTTAGCAATGCTTCAGCAGACTTGATGAGCTTTATTAGTTTTCCTCTGAAACTGCCTGTGGTAGTACAGATACCTCTGAAAATATCAAATACCTAAAGCTACTTGTTTGTGTGTGCGTTAGGTGGTTAACTTGATGTCTATTGCAGTTCAGTTTTTAGACGCTTTTGTATAGAAAACTTTTTCTGCTCTACAGTGGCATAAAAGGCTACTTACTGGGATTTTTATGCTTTGTTATCCAAACACTCAAAACAATTAGGCATAATCCTCTGTTTTGTCCTGAAGCTCCATAGTGAAATTGCATGTTAGCCTGAAACGAATTTGTGATTGAGTTGACAGAAAAATGTTTCTCTCTGTTGCTTTTGCTATCTCTCACTCTGCCTTTAATAATGATGTTTTTGTTGGTTTTTTTTTTCCTAGTAAGTAAATTTCCACTCCACTTACCTGCATATGTAATTTTTGTCAGCCTTGCATGTGCTATTATTTCCTATGTCTTAAGCTTCTCAGCCCAGCTGCTTTTTACCATTTATCATCCAGCTCTGTAATACTTAGTATTACAAAACTTCAGTCTCCATAGCTCTGTATTTAACACCAGTTATTTTCTGCGATGATATAGTAAAAGTTGACAGTAGTATCTGTTAGATGACGTGTATGAAATTAAAAGCCTGTCAGAAAATGATGAACGAAACAACTGCAATAAGTATATAAAATGTAATATGTGAAAGGAAAGATGCCTATTAAATATTTGTATTATACAAAACATTTATTACAGATACATCAATCATAAATATTTTGTGATGTGCAATGCAAGTATTGGAGTATGTCTGAATTCCAGATCAATTCAGGAAACTATCTTTCTAATTCTATTGCCAAGATGCCCAATCTAGGAGATAAAACAATATGAAGAATAAGCTAGCTAAAAGAAATAAGCTAGCCACCACTCTCTGGGGTTAAATTTATCTGTGTATTTGTGGTGCTTTCCTTTCTACATATGCAAAATATCAAAAGTGCAAGTTTAAGCATGGGAACACAATTTATTTAGTACTTTTAAGTCATTTTAAGCCATTGCTGCTTACTATTACTAGATAAGCTTTGAATTGCTGTGTTTTAAATGCACAATTGCATATGTATCACAGCACTGTTGTAATACAATCAGCACAATGTATTACAGCACTGTTGTAATACATTGGTGAAGAGCTTTGTAAATTAGTATCATAATAACATATGCTACAGTAGTAAGATTTCAGGCTGTAGTTACCTAATTATTTATTTTAAACCAGTTGAGAGGTGAACTTGCAACCAGTCAAATGCACTACTGTCTCTTGTACATAAAATATCTCCAGCACTCAGTTCTCAGGATTTAATGCTCTGCAGTAGCTGGGATCCTGTGACAGTTGCTTCCTTCTCTCTTACCTTTATCCTGTGTTTCTTTGACCAATGCCAGCACTTTGATCCCTTGGCCTGTTTATAAAGAAATGAATCCTTAAAGTGGTTTATAGTAGCTGAGAACTCAGCTTGCTCATGCTGAATTATGATGGCTTTGTATACATTCAGAGATCAAATTCTAAGGCAAGGACTGTTATGAAAGGATGGGATTTGTTCATGTTTTTTGGGGAAGAGATTGCTTCTGCAGTCTTCTGAGGCTGTGATGCTTTGATCTCAGATGCAGTGAAACAGGTGATGCTTGACAGTTCTTGTGCAAAGTAGGCCTCAACATCTATGTTGGATGTCTCTCTTGGGTGGAATTTAATGCATCTTCTTGAGTGACAGACAAGAAAGGTGGCATCTGTGACCAGCAGTGCTGCTAGGGGGAGTACAGTCGAAGGCCTCATAAAGGAATCTGTATTAGCAGCTGCTGAAAGCAAGTGGGAGTTAAATGACTCATCCTAGGAAGATGTTGGAGGGGAAAAGGAGAACAAGGAGAAACATGAAAGGTGGGCAAAAAAGGGGGAAAAGGAGCAGAAATACTACAGGGAGAAGTGAGAAGAGATTCAGAGGGCTGTTACAGCCCTGAAATTTCCAGCTTGCTGTAGCTGAAGAGCAACATGCTTCCCATAAGATATGTGGCATCCTAAGTAGCCCATAGGGCTACCTTAATGAGACATACACCTTGTAATGGCTGCGTAGGAAAACACACAGGTTTTGTTCAGCAAAGATAGCATACCACCAGCCAATGTTTTACTTGGTGTTAAATCCACACAGCAGTAGCTGAGGGCACTCATCACCCCAGAAAGCAATGATGTGGCCTTTCTGATGTAGGTGGGAGCTTATTCATAAGTTTTCTTTCCAGGTCTTTTGTGAACATTCTGGTGACTTTATGTGATCTGTCCCAGTTTAATCCAAGAGGGGTTGCTGTGGTCAGACCCAATGTTGTCTTGCATAAGATGGGTCAGGTCTCGTGTGTCTGTGCTTCATTCTGGTGGTCTTACTGGTTGAATCAGTGCAGAGCATTTCAACAAGCAGGTCTGAGCTTTTGCCAGGGACAGTGTGTGATAGCAGCATGTTGCATAATCTAGATTTGTCATTATTTGAAAATGAGAGTTTTCTAACTAATCTTGAACAAATGAACATTATCAGTTTGAATATGCTGCTTTTCTCTTAAAAGCCCTATTTCTCCTCTGTTCTAGGATTGGAAAACCAGGAGCTCCTAGTCAATTTTGCAACATTATTGTTTTGAGACACTTGCATTTTGTCTCGTTTTTTTACATAAGCAATGTCATTTTCTTCTGCTGTCCAGTCCATGTGAGAGTTTCTTCATCACCTAGATTTTTGCATGCTTTCATATCTCTCCTCCCCCTATCTTGATTTTTTTAGTAAGAAATAGAAAAAAAAATACTTTTAAAAGCACATACATAGAAGATCGAGAATAAGGAGTGCTCACAGGAATAGAAGGTGTAGCAGGAGAGCGCTAATTATTTAACTCATCTTCAAAAAGACAATGCCTGTTGTACTGAATGAGCATAAAATGTTATTTTCCTGTTTCAATAGTCACTGCTTTTGTTAAGTTTTCCACCTGTTAGGCAATTGTATGCTCACAATGTTACTGAGCTGGAACATTTTCCGCTGCTGCCGCAGTTGTTTTATGTTTGCTTGCTTGATATTTTGATTGTGCTTCATCACAATGTGTGAACTAAGTTGGTAAATATTTAAAATCTGCCATGGAGAAAATGGTGGTATTTAGTAAAAAAATTATTTGAAAGCACTGTGGACATCTTAAAGTGATTTTTTTAATTTTTTTTTTTTTCTTTTTTTAATTCTCCATGGGAAATAAGGGATCTCTGCAGGGGCTGGGCTACCCAGGCTTTTTATCAGCTTAGGCTTGCTGGGACAGTGCTGCAGTAAAGGCCATATGTGGGCAGAAGACATCATGATTTAATGATGTCTCCTCTAGAGAAAGTGGAAGAGAACTGGAGGTTCTGGGGAAGCTTATTAGCTGTATTAACCAGCTTCTTTAGCTGTTTAGTCATAATTACTGCATGCTTGGGGTGACAGGTTTGGCAAATCCAGGTCTCCTCAACAGAGAGAACTCAAAAGGCGCTTGCTCATTTGCACTTTGGGACTGTTTAGAAGTTAATATTCTTCAGCCTACATTGGCCCACCTTGCTAAGGGGATTTACTGGTGCCAGGGCAGGCACCGCAGAAATCTCCAAGGCAGTGTGAAGCCATGGGATAATCTGCAGTGGGGAGGTAAGTGAACCAAGATGGGGGGATTTATTCCCAGTGATGGATGAAAGTGAGGTCATGTAAGCTATGCACTTATCACACATGTAGGGAAGACAACAGCATTTCTGGTGTTCTTGAGATATTACTGATACCCTGTACAGCCCAAACCCCACTGCACCCCCTCACAAAAAAAAACACCAACTAGAAGCATGATAGACCTGTGAAGGGGAAGAGGCAAAAATAAAGGTAATGTTTGCAGGCTTTTTTATTGTTACTATTTTTTAAATATATTAACTGAAATTGAAGGATTTTTATTTTTCTTTTCGTAAATGAGAAGCTTTTTCAATTGTGTTGTTGTTTCTGTGATGCCTGGAATATTGGTTAGGTGCTTGCCAAATATAGTCATCATAAAAAATTCTTAATCTTGTGAAGCTGAGGGTGGAAGTTTATACTTCTGTTTTAGATAGAGTGACAGGGGCTGAACTTTGGACTGGGTGAACTTAAGGGATTCTCATTTCCTCTGCATCTGTAAACTCCCTCTCCAGCAAGTGATGGGGCACTGCTGATGCTTTTGGCATTGCTACCATTTCTGGCTGTTACTGTGAAATTCCCTATGCTGGATATCTGCCTCCACTTGAACTAGAAATGCGTCAGCTGCCTCTAAAGATGAACAATGAGCATATCTGTCCATCTGTACTATGTATGCTTAAACCAGTGCTGGAAGGGGCTTAGTTTGATTATTTTTTATTTTTAACTATAATTTTGCTTTTCAGCTTTGGTTGTTCCCCTTTGCTTTTGCAGATAGCTAAGACCAGCTGCTCTGCAGGCAGCTGAGTGATTCAAGTACATATGTTGGAAGAGATTTCCACATTTCAGCTAGTGAAAAGAGGAAGAGAAAATTGGACTGGGAGAAGGGGAATGAGTATAGGATTATAACCTTCACAGGTTCAGTTTTTTGTTTTGTTGGTTGGTTGTTTTTTGAGGTTTTCTTATTACTTAAGTCAGAGAGTAAAAAAACCTCCTGTAATGAATCTCCTATATACGTGAATAATTTTATATGTGAAGCACTAGTTTTCATAGATAGTGAAGTAATACTGAACTTAGCTAATATGCAGCTTACCAAACAGTCTTGTGTTTGTTGTCACTGGGAAGAAAACATTTTTTTACTTTAAATCGCTCCTTGCTCCTGCAAGAAGCATATTAGAGTTCAAACACAGCTCTCCGATGCTCCACTTTCATCTCCTACACTTGATCTGTGCATACGCACTGGCTGCATACTTGTGGGTGCTGCTCTATCTCATATGTAATCTTTCTATGGGATAGCATCAAAGACAGCAAGCTTTAACTGAAATAAGCAAGCTGCTGGATAGTCTATGTATGGGAACACAAAACCAACATGTTTTAATAATGTAATAATATTATAACTGTGTGTGTGCACATATATATATTTAAATGTAGCTTGTATTGCAGCAGCACCTGGAGGCAGTAGCTGGGAATCAGAAGCAGCTGCTCTGCCTCTAAAACACAGCAAAAAGGGGCTCATATATTACCAATTCTTCCCAAAAATTTCGTCTAAACCAGCATTTTTATTCCAAAATCTGTGTAGTCCCAGGGGAGTAACTTGGGGGTAAGTTTTCAAGCTCCAAGGTATTAAAAGCCAAACACTGGAGGGGATAAAGGTATGCTGTGCAGCTGAGCATGATGTACTGCCATCCTATACCCCCACTATTTGAATGTCAGACTCTGTGGTGAGAGAGCACAGTTTGGATGACTGTGAAGGGGAGCACACCATCAAGCTGCCCTTTTCCTTTTTCCTTTAGCCATTCAGAGAAATGTATCTGCCATGAGAGAGAGAAGGACAGATTTGACTGTGAGGTGTGGTGAAAAGTAGGGGATGATTTCAGGGTTGGAGAGATGCTGGTAACATTATGCTGGTGAAACACTGGATTTACCAGATTGACTTCTCTTTATAGGTTTGGAGAGCATGCTACCTTAGCAAGCATACCTGAGCTGAACCTCAGCCCTTTCTCAGGTGATGGGTGGGGCTCTGAAATAACTGGCTTCAAGTTGCTTCATAGCCTCTGAGTCAAGGTCAAATCATGCTTTATTTTTTATAAGTGCTTGGCTGGATGTACAAGTTTAGCAGTGTATATATTTGTAGGATTTGTTTCTTCTGGAGATCTCCCAGCTCTCTAAGTTACTCTGTCCTGCCCAGCTTTTCCAAAGATTAACATCTGTATGGGAACACTGTTTCTGGAGCAATGTTTACACTCATTTCCTTCCTAGTGAAAACATTCAGCAATGAAACAGGACTTAGGCAGCACTGTGGAAGTGGTGATGGCAGATGCAAGGACAACGTGGCATGTCTTTCCAAAGTACAGCTTGTTCTTAGGGGGTTGTGTATTGAGTTTTCTGCAGAAGCCTTCTACTGTTCTGCTGAGCTAAAGGCATTACTCCGCCTTGCAGCAAACCCGGCCATGACTGGCCACCAGCCAAGCCTTTGCTAGCCGCAAGCTGCACACCATGTAACTCCTCTAAGAATAGTACCCCTGTTCTTTAAAAAAGGTCCCATCCCCCCCCACAAAAAGATTTTAGCAATACATTGTTTTCATCCCTGATCCACAGGGGGGGAGTTTGGAAGGGATTATTTTCCCCCCACAACAGATGGTATCCGTTGTTTCGCCTGTGCCTATGCATTGAGCTATTGCTAATGTGGAGAAATATTTTTGGACTTAAAGTGGTGAAATATTTTCGGACTTAATGTGGTGAGTCAGGGCTTAGCCATAAATCGGTCATGGGATAGAAAGCATACAGATTGTCTGTTACTCAGTGTCTAGTTTCAGCAATTTCAGAAACATGAGCAATTTCGCAAGTGATGTTAATTAGACTCATAACTCTTCTGAGATGATCTAAGGCAAGGATTAATTACAAAAGTTTCTCAGTGTTAGAACATGTTTCTTTAGTTAAAATTTGGCATGCTTTTGTTTTACGATTAGCATGAAAGAATTTTCTTTTGCTTAAAATCCCTAAATTCGCCATTCTATCTTGCTATGTAAATGGCTGTATTTATGAGTTTATCTGAATAAATCTAACTATTAAATGGGAAAAACACATAAAAAGCCCAAGAGCTACCAGGCAGTTCAAGGGCTTAGTGAGTGGACTTGCATATTCATTGTGGGCTTGGTTGTGTTTTGGAAGCTGTTCTTCTGGCTGTACTTGATTCCTTACTTTAATAAAACACACTATAGATTATTTTCCTATCTTACAAAAAGAAAGGTGACCTGAGTAAGTGCCCTTACATGCTTCTCCTTTTGTCTCCATAGACAGGGACTTTTGCAGGGCCAGCTCAGAGGAGTCTTAATGCAGTAGTCCCATGTTAAACTGCCTCCTCCTGGTGGCATTTCCTTAAAATTATCCGTAGAATTGTGAGGGTGTGAAAAGAGCCAGTTAACATAACTCGTAAGTTTGCCTTTTAGAAAACTGGTGAGCTGCTGATGCCAACCTTATGAAGTTTAACCATGCCAAGTGCAAAGTCCTACACCTGGGTTGGAGCAATCCCAGGCACAGCTACAGGTTGCACAGAGAAGAGATTCAGAGCAGCCCTGCAGAGAAGGACTTGGGGGTATTGGTTGATGAAAACATGAACCTGAGCCAGCAGTGTGTGGTTGCAACCCAGAAAGCCAACCATATCCTGGGCTGCATCAAAAGGAGCGTGGCCAGCAGGTCAAAGGAGGTCCTTTCAAGCCGTAACTATTCTATGATTCTATGAAAACCTAAATCAGAGCAGTCAAATGACTAGATGGAAGGCTTGGTTTGAGTTGATGGTATGCATTCATTAAAGGCTAGATGAGATTACTTGTCTTCTCTGCATCTTCTTTGTCTACTGTTCTCATTTTCCAGGGGGTAAATTTTAGCAGATTCTTATGGCAGAATATTAGAGTGTTCCCAGTTAAGTATTCCTGCTCCGATTTGGAAAACTTGGCCAAGTTTTCATTTTGTTCACTTTCTTACTTTATAAAGCTCTTTTCTTACAGTTAAGTAACATAGCCAAGTAGTGATGTAAGTTTGGTGTCATACTTCTGTGAGTGCTTTAAAACAGAAGAGACTCAAATCTAGATACTATGACTTCTGTGTTTTAAGTTGGGGGAGTGTGTGTTCTGGTGTTGTTTTGTTGGGGGGGGGGGATTGTTGGTAGGGTTTTGGGTTTTTCGGTTTTGCTTTGGGGTTTCTTTTTAGAAAAACATTGCATTAGCCTGTCCTTGAGCTCAGGTAATGTAATAGAAAATCACTGGGAATTTTGTCTTGTAATAAATTCAGACTTAGATTCTTATCATATGTTAACTTTTTTAATAATCTGACACTACAGATCTCCCTAGTCTTATAGCCTGTACTTATGACTCCTGCATTATATATGCTGATGATTACTGTGTGAATGTAAGTTATTAAATTGATTTTGTGATGGTGGCATAGAGCATAAAGCTGAGTTCACTTAAGGAAATAACACATATCACTAAAATAATAGAAAAGTATTTTGTGTCATGTTGGGTGAAAAACTGCAGTGGGATTTGTAGTTCAGCTTTCCCTTGAAACCTTTTCGTGAAGTGGCACTCTAGCATCACTCACCCTTCAGTCTTCAGTGTCCCCAGACTTGGCCCAGTTGCCAGTGAAACAAAATGTATTGGATCCACTTTGAGTTTGCAGATGGTGACAAATTAATTTGGAAAGACAGATTACAAATAAGCATTATGGCCATAGTCTGAGTCCTAAGAAAGTGATGTATGACTGGTGCAGAATGATAAAAACTTTTAGAGATA
>JAOEHX010012615.1:0-20078 GCA_025448015.1 Bolborhynchus lineola
GACATAGCCTTGGGTGATATGGTTTAGTGTGAGGTGTCCCTGCCCATGGCAGGGGGGTTGGAACTGGATGATCTTAAAGTCCTTCCCAATCCTAACTATTCTATGATTCTATGTCAGAATCTACAGGCAGCTGGAGATCTACTAATATTCTATGGTGTTAAAATGGCAATATATGTGGATTACCTCCTGCACAGTACATCCTCTTCCCTTTCTTTTCCTATTCTTGGAGTCTCTAGCTAAGCACTTGAAGCTTTCATATTCTTGGATTCCCAGAGAACCTGCCTGCATCTTTTAAATGCTATTTTATCACGTTGTTCACTAGGCAGTGGAAGAAAGGAAAACTCCCCAACACAATAGGCAAAGAATTACTTTGAGCAATATTTTAATCTCTCTGAATATTTTAGGCTTTCTTCACACTGCTTTTGTTAATCAATCAAGCCAACTTCACTCAGAACCTACAAGATGATGGTCAGATCCAATTTAACATCTCTGGAAGGCTCTTTGCTTTGTATATTGAT
The DNA here is from genome assembly GCA_025448015.1 of Bolborhynchus lineola. Classification (NCBI taxonomy): domain Eukaryota; kingdom Metazoa; phylum Chordata; class Aves; order Psittaciformes; family Psittacidae; genus Bolborhynchus; species Bolborhynchus lineola. The sequence continues at coordinate 519 of JAOEHX010012615.1, forward strand.
GCTAGAAATTCCTCCTTACTAGCACACAAGGAGTTAGAGCCCTCATTTAGCAAAATGTGCAGGAGCTTGCGCAGTTTTTTCTGTCACCAAACATGTAATTCACAAAGGTGCAGAACTGGCTGCCCAGGTGCTGCAGGCTCCATCATCACAGTACAACGATTAATAGTTTACTGCTCTTGCAGCAAAATTGTGGCTCTGGGCTTTGTTCTATTTTTGCACTCACCCTATATGCATCTGTTCTCACTTTATTCTACATCCTGTTGCCGTCCTCCTGCTCATCTGTCTCTGCCATCTTTAGACATCTTCCACTATCAGGTTGACACCACTGTTAATTCAGTGCCTTCAAAGGAATTACTTTGGAGCTATGTCAGTAAGTAAAGACTTTAGGCCTTTGTTTTTTCTCTCACACCCACCTTTCTTTTACTGCCACGTGCAATTGGACCTTCTCTCAAGCGTGGATATGCACCGGTCATCAAAATTCTTTGCCATCCAATGCTACTGTAAAGTCAATAATATCCTTATCACTCTCTTTTTGAGCATTCTTTTAACAAGTGTCACTGCAGTATGGGACAGAGAGTATGATCTGAGAAGGAGCATGTCTGTGATATGCCCTTCAAGCTGATGTCCATATGGACAGCGTGCTGTGTAGCTGCCCTGCTCACAAGGAAGAATGTGGTTTGGTATTTTAAAAGCCCAGGTCTCCTGTTTTTATTCCCGGAGTTCTAGATAATTTCCCAAATGGAATTTAAGGAGCATTTTCTACATCCCAGTGTTCCATCCTAAGTCACAGACACTTGAAATCTGAAACTTAGATTTGTATTACCTGAATATTTATACTGGATTAATGAAATCACTTGGTCATTGATGGAACTCCATGATCACATTAGAATTAATCTACATAAATCATTGCATGAGGACAACATAGGACAAGTGAGATTTCCTTTTTTTTCCAGGCCAGGCTCAGGGGTGCCAAACCTGCAGAGTCTCTGGCTGTGGAATGCATTGGCCCTGTGTAAAACTTTGGTAAAATAATGAAAACATTCTCCTTCCATAAATGTTGAATAAATCAGTGGCTCTTAAAGTGATATTTCCTTGTTTCTGCTGCAAGGTTATGTGTAGAATCATGAAAAAAAAAGGAAAGAAAGAGAATACATGATGCGCAAACTCTGTCTGCAAAGGACCAATCTGTCATCACAGGATACACTAAAATTTCCTTAACTCTTGCCACAATCACAAAATCCCCCATGTAAAACTCTGACATTTTCTCTCTAACAGAAAACAAAGGAGAGCAATATGTGCAAGAAGGCAGTAGGAAGCCTGAAGCTATTCGCATGTCATTGTCAAAGGCAGAAATAAAACCCACAAAAGTTAAAGGATTCTGGAATATAGCAGAAATCTCCAGACATGAGTCAGACACTAAAAATGCCCAAACTCATTTAAAAAGCTCTTTGTCACAGTCCAAAAAAACAACATTTTCAGTGTTTTTCCTTTTACTTTACATCCCGCTATTGCAAGTCCATGGCTAATTATGATCTGAATGATATCTATTATTCCTGTGTCCTTCTAGATCAAGCCGGATGCGTTCCAAATATGGCCACAAACATATTACAGTGGCCAGTAAAATCAAAAGAATAAGATAATTCTGTTGTAAGGGTTAATGGTATTCACTCCCACTCAGTTTGACTCACTGGACAAAAGCTCTAGTGTGCCTATTCTAGGCAGCTGTGCTGAACAGTAAAGATTTGGAGTCCTTTGTAGGCTGGAGAAAAAGAAAGTCTTTGTAAACTTTTTATTTAGTATATTCTACCAAACACCCATGTGTAACAGTTAAAACATTTGGAGTTGCAACAGGCTAAGGAAAGTTTGCACAGATAAACAGAGTTATTCTAAATTTTGTGCCTACTAAGGTCTGAATCACAAAGTCTCATTGCATTTCACTTCAAATGTATGTGCAAGAAATAATTTTTCTTACCAGGGCCATTGTGTCCTTCGGGCTTTGTTTAATCACGTTAAAAACATTAATATAAAGTAGAAAATGGTGTATGGTTTGAATTACTCCATGTTTACAGCAATCTGTGTTGATAATGCTTCAGAAAAGCATTGGTTTTCTGCTGATACAATTCTCTTTACTGATGCTGTTCTCGGTGTGTGCTGATGAAGAGTCAGGCCAAAAGCCACTAAATAGCAAATGCATCTTGGCATATTCCTTCCTAAAGGGGAAACAAAAGTACCTAAAGGGGGGCTACTGAAAACCTGGAGAGGGACTTTGGACAAGGGCCTATAGGGACAGAACAAGGGGGAATGGCTTTAACCTGCCAGAGGGGAGATTGAGTGAGCTCTTGGGCAGAAGCTCTTCCCTGTGAGGCTGCTGAGGCGCTGGCACAGGGTGCCCAGAGAAGCTGTGGCTGCCCCATCCCTGCAGTGCTCAAGGCTACGTTGGACACAGGGGCTTGGAGCAACTGCTCCGGTGGAAGGTGTCCCTGCCTGCAGCAGGGGTTGGAACTGGATGAGCTTTAAGGTCTCTTCCAACTCAAACCACTTCATGATTCTGTGATTCTAGGTTTCATTACCTGGATAGATCCTTCTTAAACAAAATCAGCTTTTAGCAATGTTCTCTCCGCCTTTGCATAGTTCAGCATTTTCCCAGTACCGTGGCTGGGAAGGCACTGAAGTACTTAAATACAGAGACAGCAAAGAAGAGCTGAAAGGAATTTGGCTCCATGGGCTCCTCCTTAGGACTAAGCCATGTTAGTGCAGGGGTTAAAAATCCTTCTGGAGTCATTCAGGGTTTGCTTCTTCCACCTTAATCTAAGGTATCTAAAGCCAGAACCATGGCCATGTTGTAAGGGCAATAAAAATTACTATTGTTGTTTCTATCATGCAGACAACAGTCAGAAAGGAATGAGGGAGACCAAAAGTTGTGTGGCACTCGGCAAAGAACACTTCATCCCACAAGAACCTTTACCCCCTCAGTTATCTCAAGGGATGTCTGTGCCCTTATCACGTGCATCTGAGATTGGCTGAGATAACTGAGGCTGTGTCAGATGTTAAGTCAGACTCTTCATTTCCCTATCTAGTTCCTCTGTATTTCACAGCCTGTTTAATGAGGTGTAGTGTTACTTCTATTGCAGAGGGTTTCCTTTTCCAGCAGCTGTCTGCTGCTTTGAGTACTGATTGGTGACTTTTTCTGTCACAGGGCAGGCTGTCTTCTACTGGGATCCTGTTTATTTTCCAGTTTTTAAAGTGTCCCGAGGACTGACGCTATCACAGAAATGGTTCCCACAGGAACAAAGAGCAGTAAGGAAATGACCTCTGTATTGGACTGATGATCAGATCCTGAAGATCTAACTCTATTTTCGGCCAGAAAAATTCCTGGTAAATCAAACAGGAGTTTATTTCATTAGGATAAACCAAACTTTGTTCAGAATTCATGATTCAGGCCATAGTTGAAGCAGGTGCTTAAATACATGTATGCATCCCATTGAGATCAGGGACTTGGGAATAATGTAGGTATGCTGCTTGATCTTAAATATGCACTTAAGATAAAGTGCATCCTTCAGTACCACAACCTGTTTGTGCATTTCTCAAGTGGTTTGAGGTTGTGAAGTAAATCTGAGCTTGTGAAGTAAAGCTGTATTTTAACCAGGTGCCAAAATATTTGCTAAGTTTTGAAGGAAGAACCTTGGTATTTTCTCTGGGTATTAAATAATCTCCATCTCATTAAAGATTTTCCTATTTTCACTGATGCACAGATCTTGCCTCTTCCAGGTATTTCAGTCAATATATAATGCCATTCTCCACTGTGTTTAGTAACAGCATAAGAGATGAAGGCACTTGCTTAAGAAAACCATGTTAAAGGTATATGTGATGTTATTCTAGTTGCAATTATGTCAGAGGAAGGGTTGTGCTTCCTTTTCAAACTGATTTTGATGTACAGATTTGCCAAACTATTTGAAAGCCACAGACACTTTAGCATTCATGACACTATTATTCACTACCATAAATCTAGATCAGATATGTGCTGTCTGACTTGATAGTGGATATTCTGTCGGAGAAAAATGTGTTCTCCTTTAACTTTTAGCAGTGACATTGCTTATGTTACATCACTTTTCATGTTACTATGCATCATATTGGTCAAAGATGTCATTATTTATAGCACAGAGATTGCCTCACTATAATTAAGGTTGTGTTAGGGTTTATATTACCTTATAAAAGCTTTATTTTCAGGAGCTTGTAACTAAATTACTGAACTCATTTTGGCTGTGAAACTTTCAGTTAGGGAATATAAGAAATGAAAGACATCATTGTAGTTTAAGTGGGTGATGGCCTCTTGTCTTCCAGTTTGGTCTCTGCTAGTGTGACTTCCAGTCATTGCCATATTTTGAGTGCTTTCGCTTTAAACTTCTTGCTGCTTTTTATTTTTAAGCTAACAGGCAGCAGGAACAAAGTATGGGTACACTTTGGGAATCTGTGGTACCTCCTACAAGTTGCTCAGTGCCAGAATGTTTCTGCAGTGGTGCTGATCACCAGGGCAGTGGGTGAGTGTAGAGACCCAGCTGCAGAGAGCATGTTGCAGTGGCAAAGCTACAGGCTACACTGTGTGTCAGGGTCTTCTACTATAACCTCTCAGGTCCTCTGGGTACAACCACTGCTGCTAGAGTGCAAATCAAATGCAGGGTGAAAGAGTGTGCTACCCTTCCTGAGTAGAACCATCATAACCAGGCCAGATACAGATTTGGTTCAAATGGTTACAGCTCTTCCATGACAGTGAATTTCTTTGCTTTTTGTAGATCGAATGTCTTATTATAAGGCTATAAAAAGTTCTTTCTAAGGAATGGCACGTAAGCACTAACATTGAAGTATATGGATGGACTCACAGCTGGTGCAAGTCAATGCAACTACTCTGAACATCACAGAGACACTCAAACACATACCAAGAAAAGCTGTGGACTCACTGTTTGGGCTCTTTTTTCATGGTAAGGATGCAGCTACAGTTTATTCAGACCAGCCCTCATGTTTGGAGTAATTCATCACAAAATGAATGTACTTCAAGTCATAAATGTGTTGACTAAAAAGCTCAGGTATTTTGTTTATAGACTAAGTGTACAGTCAGTGTTTGAGTAATCCCTTTTATTGGACTAACTGTACACTATTGACAAACCAGCTTTCTAGGTATAGGAATCCATTCTTAGAGCCAGCCCCTTCCTGACCTGCAGGGGAGTTTTGTATATCCCTAGAGCACGACTGTCAATAGTGCTGCATTAGTCCAATAAAAGGGATTATTTGAAACTTGACTCTAAATTTTGTCTCACTAGTAAAGGCAAGTAATTAAAAATATTGAGTTGTGTAACAAGACACACTGTGTATTGTGAGGTGCTAATAACCAAGTCCTTCCAAAATGATTTGCTGTATTGCTTCCAATGCACACAGCAGATAAAAACAAGTAGGAAATATCAAACCAACCCCAACAAACAACAATCCAGTTCTGATCTTGGTGTGAGATTTGCCAAGCTCAATATGCAGGTGAGCAAAAAGAGCAGAGTTAAACATCCTTTCTCCTGCCAGGAATGGAGAGGGCAGATGACATTTCAAGCAAGGCTTGCAGGCAAAATTCTTACTCCCGTCCTCATGCCTGATAGTGGGTTGTTATCTGAGCACTGAAAACTTCAAACCTACTCACATAGGAGGGGTCTTCTCAATAGCGATACAGGTATCAGAGCACATGACCCCTAAATGTGCTTGATTAGGACTCTGCTGGAAACAAGACAGAGTTAGTAATAAGCATAGAAACTACTGTTGTGTTATGAACCCTCCAGCACAGCGCTTGTACTTTTGTTCTTCTGTATGTAATATTCCAGATCACTGTATCAGGAGCAGAAAGATCTTTATACTACCCTTGTTTCTTATGGATACTTGCAAAATTGGGAAAAACCTTTTTTTTCTATTCAACAGAGAACTTTCAGCTTGGACCATTTACTTCACAGTATATTGAACCATTTACTTCATAGTATATTGAACCATTTACTTCATAGTATATTAACCCATTTACTTCATAAGTCGTTACAGCTGCCCAGTGTAGACTGGGTCATACACTGTGTTCCACCTAAGCTCAAACCTGGACTTTCAGGGGAAGCTTGAGGAGCTTTTACTTCCCATTCCCTACAGATCACTTACTGATCTGCTACAGATTTGCCCCAAATCCCTGTAGATCAGCTACTATCCTGTGAGGCACTGCGGTAGCATTTCCATAGCTCTTCTGGATATGTGCTATCCACTGCAGTGTCCCTCTGTATGCTCTTACACAGCTGTCTGTGGCCATTGCAGGATCCCCAGATGTACCAGTTTGACCTGGTAAGAGGTTGGGAGGACTTAGTTCCCCTGTTAATGCAGAGGATGCATACTCTGAGGGTCTTGGGCACATAGCCTGGGCATCACCAACAACCTGGCCCCAGCTGAGGATGCAACTTCCCACTGGTGCCAAGGAATCCTCACCTGGCTCATTTTTGAAAACTGCATGTTGGAACTCCCTGAAACCAGAGCCCTTGTCTGGGGAAAGATGGGTTTGATTAGAGCTTTGCTTCTTAGGCCATTTTCTTCCAAAGTACCAAAGGAAAAGCCAGCCTTGTTTCTGCTGTTCTTGCTCACTGCAGAGCAGAACTTCTCTTTGAAATGGAGCCTCTGACTGATAGCTTTTGGCACCCAATCTGTTCCTGCTGGTAGCAGTGCAGGAAAGGGAGAGCATCAGCGTAAGTGCTCCACTGCAGTGGACTTCTGAACAAAATGTTTAGATTTATCTTCCTGTTTTACTGTGTATGGCTTCATCTGTTTTATTACTCTCCCTCATATCTCCTAGAATGTAAGGAAAGTACATGTATTTTTTTAACTAGCTTTATTTGCTTGGGTGCTTCAGGATCCTAAGTTATGACAAATTCTCTTCCACAGTGGCTTTTGGCTTCGTTCTTCTTAGAGCTCTTTAGACCTTTGAACTGCTGCCATTACAGCTGCCTCAGAGCTCGTCATGTGGCTCTTGAATTGAGCTTTTGAGTATGCCCCTGCAATGCTCTCATTCCGAACTGTTGTACTTTTAAGAGTATCATTGTTTTGAATGAAATAGCACTTCTTTGCCAAAAATGGAGGTTATTTCTCCATAGCACATTCTGGGCAGGCAAGCATTCAGGCTGCAGCTCACCAAGCCAGTCAAGAGCCCTTCAAACACATGAACACAGTATTGCACTGAACTAAATAAACCAGATTTGCATCTGGGCAAAAGTTGTCTTTGGGCACTTGGCTGATTCATGGCACAGTCAGAGGCAGCTTGTCTCTTCTCAGAAAGTGTGGGATGGATATATTTTAACCAGTGGGATATAATTTAATGCTGATATATTATTACTATTATTATTACATGATGCTTCTAGCTCATTAGTGAGTCTGATGGAATAAGACTCCTTTCACTTGAATTGGCACAGTGCATTCACATCAGCTGGGGAAACACAATGTAAACAGACCTTAATTTTGCAGACATTTACACATATTTTTAACTTTTTACAGAAAAAACTATCAATTTACTCTTTATCTTTATCAGATGTGTGACTGTTCGGTAGATGGAGAAAATAAGCTGTGCAGAGACCTCAGAGCAGCCTTCCAGTATCTGAAAGGGAGGAACAAGGATGCTGGAGACGGACTTTTCATCAGGGACTGTAGCAATAAGTCAAGGGGTGATGGGTTTAAACTTAAACAAGGGAAGTTCACGTTACATAGAAGCTGAAGCATTTTACTGTGACAGTGGTGAGGTCCTGGAACAGGGTGCCCAGAGAAGCTGCGGCTGCCCTAACCCTGGGAGTGTTCAAGGCTGGGTTGGACAGAGCCTTGGGTGGCATGGTTTAGCTGGTGTCCCTGCCCATGGCAGGGGGGTTGGAACTGGATGATCTTAAAGTCCTTTCCAACCCCAACTATTCGATGATTCTATAATTAAGAGCTCACCAAGGCTGGTCCTTGTTTCTGACATTATATATATATAGGCAGTAAGGTAGAGTATGAATGAATGCAATAGTAGCATTATCTAGAGCCAAAAGCCCTCCTTTAAGATCATTTGGTTGCAAAAACCTATTAACAAATTTTCTTCTAAGCAGGTAGGGCCTCTCATCGTTACAACAAGAGCAAATATCCTTGGCAAATTAAAGCAAGAATGTGTCTTGAGTGCTGCCTTGAGTGAAACACCCAGAGACAGCGCTGCAGCTGCCTATCAGGAGGACAAATTTCAGAGACAGAGCTGGAGGAAACAATTACTACCTGATGCTTTCTACTAATGCCACTTCAGAGCTGAATAAGATACCTCCCAGATTTTACTTTATTCTCTTTGAAGTAGGAGCATTAAATTAAAACCAAAGCCACAGAACAATTAACACTAAAGCTGGAGAGCGCATGATGAGCTCTCAAATAATGCTGAAGGAAAGACAACAGAGAATAGAAGTGGCTTTGTATCATGTTAGACTTCGTTTTCAAGCAAAACTAAACATCAAAATATTAGAACACAAGCACAAAACCTCATTGTCAGTAAAACTAATTAGTGTTCTGCTGCTTAATGCAAAAGCCTACATGATGTCTTGACCTTTTTTACACATTGTGTCTGAGGTTGTGCAATAAAACAGAGGGAAGCACAGAATGCCTCCAGTTAGCCTCGGAGCTTTGCTTCCTCATGGAGTTCAATTGAGCACAACAATACAGGCTATGTCTTGAGACCCTTTTTAAAGCTCTCTTCTTTCTTAGAGCTCAAGCTAGTGAATTAAAACAGTCATGCTGGCAAATAGTTTTCTCTAGAGTGGTTGCCATTCCATTTGCGTGTAATCTTGCATTTTTAACAGTATACACATAGCAAAGATTGATAAGGAATGACTTCTCCAAGAAATTATTCCCGCAAACTGTTCCTTCCTTGAGTTTTTATGCAACTAGTCAATAGAGAGCCCTCTTTGAAAAGGATGGTCAAATCTGTTTCATATTGCCAGGTCTTGTAGAAATGCTGTGCTTAATAATATTTTGCTACAGGCTAACACAGCATCTTCTCAGATGGTAAAAGATGCTAAAGAAAGCCTCTCAGAATTTGGGAAACACAATTTATTTAATTCTTCTCTTTAAAACAAAATCTTAAGACAATCAGAAGTCACTCTTAAAGCAAAACAAAGATTCTGAGTCTCTTGCTGGTGGCACAGAAACCTTAACTCCCATTCAAAGTCACTGCTGGCTATGCAAATCCCTGAACTCTGGATAATTCCATCAAAAGTACCAAGAGAGATTTAAGTAAGATGAGGTTAAAATTCCCAGTAATATTTGGTCTTCAGCTGAATGGGCCTCTGTTGAAATCATTGGTAAAATTCCCAATCAAGGAATTTTCCCAAAACAACAATTACTCCCCTTCCATTTACCAAAAATACTACTATTAGTGTATGAAACAGAAAACAAGTAAATATTAATCAACTTAAAGTAATGCCTAAAACTGATCTTGAAAGAAAGAAAACAAGGAAGGCAAAGAAAAATGAAAATTATTATTTTTACTCATAAGAAGAAGGGAGATTGGAAACCTCTTTTAGAACTGAGAATGTGTTTCTTGTACTAATACAAAATTTGTTCCAAGGTTTTTAGTAGTACAAGAAATCAGAAATGTTCTACAGAGACCAACTTTTCCAAACAGAGCTCAGAAATTGCCCATTTATTTGAGCAAGACACCTTAGAAATACTGTCAGAAGAACTGTAAGTCAGCCTGGGAGAGGTCTATGAGCTACTGAAACACTCCAGGTAATCCATGTCTCTATGCCTGGTAGAAAGATGAGGTGGAAAGAAGACTATTGAAATTATAAAGATGCAAACACCCATGGTCTGGTCCCAATCCAGGGAAAGTTTGACATTCTGTCATTCACAGTTTGCTGCCAAGTGTTGCCAGAGGCAGGCTGTGGGGGGTTTCTGATGGGTAAAGTGAAAGTCTGTGCCAGGATCCTGTTGTCAAGAAAAGGAGAAAGCAGTTCTCAGCACTGGCTATTAACAGTGCTCACTGATAGTGCCAGCAGTGTGCCCACAGGCTGCATTTACGAGTGAAGTGCATGGTGTATTCCATGGAATCATAATCATGGAATAGTTAGGGTTGGAAAGGACCTTAAGATCATCTCTCTCCAACTCCTCTGCCATGGGCAGGGACACAACACGCTAGACAATGTCACCCAAGACTCCGTCCAATCTGGCCTTAAACACTGCCAGGGATGGGACATTTATCTCTTCTTTGGACAACTTGTTTCACTTCCTCACCACCCTCACAGAAAAGAACTTCTGCATATCTAACCTAAATCTCCCCTGTTTAAGTTTGAACCCATTACCCCTTGTGTTATTACTACCATTCCTGATGAAAAGTCCCTATCCAGCATCCTTTTAGGCCCCCTTAAGACACTGGAAGGCTGCTATGAGGTCTTCATGCAGCTTCTCTTCTCCAGGCTGGATAGCCCCAACTTTTGCATCCTGTTTTCATACAGGAGGTGCTCCAGTCTCTGATCATCCTCATGGCCTCCTCTGGACTTGTTCCAACAGTTCCATGTCCTTATGCTGAGGACACCAGACCTGCACAGAATACTCCAAGTGGGGCCTCGCAAGAGCACAGTAGAGGGGCAGGATCACCTCGTTTGATCTGCTGGTCATGCTCCTTTTGATGCAGCCCAGTGAGTCAATAGCAGTTGTGATTGTTCATTATACAAACTCCGTGAGTCCAGTTTTGAAACATAAATGCTTCATTTGGGTGACCAAACCCTTTAACAGGGTGCTCAGGTTGCTATTACACTACCAAGGCCTTGAGGATGGAACACCAGGGGTGATACAATAGTATCAGAAAAGGCTTGTAGGGCAGTTAAAATTGAAGGACTGTTGTGTGAATTACAAAACATGCAGAGTCCCTAAATTCCATGTTGATGTGCACACATACACTTCCTCAGTTCCCAAGAATCTACCTACCCCAGGTGGAAACACAAAATGCAATTGCATTAAGATAGTGTAGGGACTCGTGGAAATGCAAGACGCTGAATGCAGACAGAACACAAAGTGAGAGATGAAGAAGTGCTTTTGTGTGACCACCTAGAATTATGGCTGTCCAATGACCAGTCAGACTTCCTAATTCTGGCCTGAGTAAAATACTCATTCTCCTCACCCATTTGCTGTTGCTATTACTAAACCCTTCTATTTAGGCTTTCCTTGTGTGTCAGGATCTGGTCATATAGAGGTGCGATTCAAACTGAAACATACAGATTAGAGAAGAGGGCTGGAGCTGTCATTGTATTGACTGACAAGCACAACCACAGGCTGCTTCTTTCTCAGATTTAACCTTCCAGCTCAAAGAGTCTGCAACTGACCTCCACAGAAGATCATATTTGTGATGTGGTGGGTTGAAATGAAACATTTGCTAATTACAAAGGTACCACAAGCCTGCCAAAGCCCTTTTTTGTTGTCTGGAGAGTTATAACAATCTTTTTCTGGCAGTTAGTTTTAAGATCATTAAATGATCCTCATTTGCAATATATTTGCAGAAGATTACAGCCCATCTAAATTGACCCTGAAGGAAGACTTATTTCATTAATGGGCTGTCCTGTGCTAATGCATAAAGCTAGAAAAATATATCTATTAAATTCTTAATGTGTAAATGATGTTTCTGGCTTTCTTCTTAATTACAAAGCAAAATGAGCCTGAAGTGCACTCCGTCTAGGAAAAAATGATCAATTTAATCCATCTTCCAAGAGAAAACTTTTCTCAGTGAATTCCAGAATTCCAGCTCTTCTCAGCTAGGGTAGGAGCCTTATTGCTTTGTTCAGAAACACAATAAAATGTGCCAACACAATTTATTTGGTCCCTAGATTCCAATGAACAGAGCTTTCCCACATTAGCTTATTTTACTCCCTGTCTGCTAAGTTTTTTGGGAAAAAGCTAATGCAAAACCTGGATGAGCAGGGCCTTAGAAATGAGTAATTCTAGGAGATTATGGGTTGAGAGGGTATATACAGAATATTAATACAGCCCATAGAAAGAGATTTACAGTACATATGGATTTGCAATATACTCTCAGTACAGACCCACCTAACTATGCCCTGAGTATCATCACAGTGTAATTCCCAGACAAAACCAATCCTTATTAAGGTGAAGGTAAGGCTGTAAATATATATTAATAATTTAAATGGGGAAAGGAAGGAAATAGAAGAGTTCAGTTTGGGGAACCAAGTAAATGTCAGGAAATTAATCCTAAATTAGTGTTACAATTCCAAAAACCAAACAATGGGAAGCGTGGAAATCAGGGAAAGCTCTGCAGGCTCCTGCCACTCGGAGCATCCCAGGGGTGCATGGGAGAGATGCTTTCAGTGACAAGTATCCTCACTAGCTGACATGTTTAATCTAAGATAGGTCTGCTTTGGCCACAGCCCTTGATGGCTGAGGGCCTTTTAAATCCTGTGTACTTTGGCATTTCTCTTTCAGCTGATGACATTTTGAACTGTGTCCAGTTTACACAGCAGAGTAACTGCAGTATAATGAAGGGCTTCAAACATCTGCAGATGCAAGTAAATGGCAGTAACATTTTCCAGTGTGTGTCTTGAAAGAAGCTGATTCCACCTTCTTTAGATTTTTAAGCTATTCCTGTAGCTGACCATTGTGCAATAAAGGAAAGACTGATCCTATGTAAGGAAATATCTACTGTGCCCAGCTAGGTATGCTCAGGAAAAATGATAAGCATCTTCCTAATGTCCAGGTGCTTCTTGGAGAAGGCCCCATTGGTGACTCCCTCATACTGGTATCAAGCTGCTCTGTTAAGAGGTTCTTCCCTGATTTTGGCTGCATGGAAAGCTGATTCTTCTCATTCCTGGGCTTCAGTCACTGGGAGTGGGCTCATATTTAGACTGGGGGTGTAGTGTTAGTTAGTACATTGGATATTAAGTGCAGAGCATGACCCTTCCTTCCCAGTAGCTGTCTGGGCTTCTGCACTAGCTGGTGGCTCCAGCTGTCCTACAGAGTAGATCTGTAGGGAAGTGTTCCTTCCCCTGGGACATAAACTCTCCTTCCTCTACACCAGTTCTTTTCCTTCACAATAAGGCTTTTCCTTGTTGTGTTTCTTCCATCCAAGCTCCTTGTGTCTGCCAAGTATGTTTTGTGGCTACCATCAACATGGACTGGAAGCAACAACAATAATAGCAGCCATAATGAGATAACATTTTCCTCCTCTTCTTTTATACTTACATACTATATATACTTATATACTGCTTTTCCCACTGTTCAGGCACTGCAGAGCAGCTGCACCACTTGAAGTGACAGTTGTGTGTGTTTTGTGCACAGAAATGCCTCACTTTCTTTTGTGGGCAACGCCTGGCGAAGCCTTGTCTTGGCAAATATTAGGTATTTGTGGGGGCATAGATCTGCCAGGCTTTAATCCTTTCCATAATAGCAGACGTTTGAGACATTTCTTCTTTCAGTTGAGTATTTATGTGAAATTCAACACCTTCCAAATAAAATGATAAACCAACCCCAAAGTTCTGCCATTTTAGAGAGTGAAATCTCCTCCTGCTTTGAATTCAAGCCTCTTGATGCCTGTTTTGTTTCCGATTTATTCCCACTGATTATTGCTCCCATTCTGCCTGATGAATTTGATATTTAATACTTTATTCACACATTTGATTTTTGCACCTATTACAGGCAAGCCAATTACATCGTTCTTACAGGTTCCTGTATCTTCAAGGCTTTTTCCCCTGGCATTTTTTTTTGTTTTAAAAATAACAATCCTCTTGGTATTTAGAGGGAATGACAACAGGAGCAATAGGCTTTTAATACTTAGGGTGTCTTTAAATGAATCTTTTCACTCCTGTCTGTTAGGAAAACAAAACTGGTAAGAACATCTTCAGAGTTTATGACCTTGATAGGTCAAATGAAGTGTGTCTGAAACCGAAGAAGTCCTACTACGACCATGCCAGCGGAAATGAACATTATACCACTCGTACTAACAAGTATATTTCCAAAGGGGCTAGAGGTATTAGAAGACTCTAAACAGATGCCTCTGAACTTAAAATACACTTAATTCCAAATGCTTGTCTTGTAATTCATTTAGCCAACATAGAATCTATGAAGAGAACGCAGGACATAGCCCAGCATTACTCAGCATCTCCAAACTTCAAGGAGCATAAAGACATGTAATTTAATTTAACCAAACCAAACCATTCACACTCATTTTTCACATTCATTTCCATCAGGCCCATACTGGCAAACATCAAGGAAAACATTCTCCAATTTATAGCTTAATCTCCTGCAAGAAAAATATCCATCTGCTATAAAAGGAAAGTGCACACATAAGCCACATCAAAAGGATATCACTCATACTTTAGTTTCAGTTTTTATTCACATTAACTTGGACTTGTGGTATGTGAGTCTGTAAACAGCCTATCCAACAAGTGAAGCTTACAACTGACTGTTTTAGCAACGCATATTTGAAGCGACAGTTTTAACATGCCTCGTGTTAACGCAGCTTGGATTGCATTAAGAACTCCCAAATCTCAGCTGTTACGTGAGAATTGACAGCTGTATTTTTCTAGCATTAACTAATGTGCCAGGGGAGAGCAGTGTGGGGACTCCAACACGTGGTAGAGAATGAATACTGAACTTTCCCAAGCTCCTGCTAAAAGTTGGACTGCAAACCCCTTGCTTTGAAAAAGTGATTGGTACTGTAGTGTGGCTGCTGCCTGGCATGTTAATGGAATAGAAGCTGCTGCTTCTTCCCTTCTCCAAATGGTGTTGGTATTGGAGTATCACCAAATAAATCCTCTCTCCCTCACCTCAGTCTCCTCACAGGTGATATTTAGTTTGGTTTAGGTTGTTGTATGTAAAGTTCTGTGACAGAAATGACAGGAAGAAAGTAAATCCAGGAGCAAACAAACCTGGAAGGACTGGTGAAAGATGGGAAGGTCTGAATTTCTGGTGCAAGAAATTAGCATGAGAACTGAGAGCTGTGCTGCATCCTAACCCAGCATATAGAGAAATAACAGGTTTATCTCTTTGCTCTTCCTGTAAAGTGGTAACAATGAATCAGTAGCAACATCTGCGCTAATTAATAGGTTTTGATGTTGTTAACCACTAAGATAAATAGGAGACAATCCACCTTCTGAAACAGATCTTGCATCAATCTTTCTTTATATTCAGGTAGGCTTTGTTTTGTGGCTTCCTTTAACCTTTCTCCACATTGTCTTAAGCTTTTTATTTTTCAGTGAAAACTTTTAAAGCACTTTTCCCCTGCACAAAAGCATAAGACACAATTATAAGACACTTTGGGATGTTGTTATCATCCTGGTGTAGTTAGCTGTGGTTATTTCTCTCCCACAGTTTGAGGTTGACCTGTACAAATTACACCAAAAGAAAACTTCTGTGCCTTTTCTTTGCTTATAGTGTAACACCAAGAGAGCCATCAGTGCAAAGACGCAGTAAAAGACTGGTTTGCAGTGAAGGTATAACTTTGGACAGCCATGTAATTTTCTTTCCATGTTGGTCCCTGACAAAAGACAGTATGTTATAGTTCCAGGAATGGATAACATGGAGAAGAGGGGAAAGAACTACAGTTTGATTTTAAAGTCTCTACAATCCTGCTTTGTTTTTAAAACAGCTTTTTGGAGTTGGCTTGGGACTGGGTTCAATAAATTATAGTGGTTTATTCCAGATTTGCAGTTAAATGACTAGTCCAGGGTGTTTTAAGACCCCTGGTCTGGTTCTCTGGGAGGGATTATGATTAAGAAATACCAGCCTACATAAGCAGTTAGACACTTGTGCTTTGTCTTCCTTATAATCTAATATTTAACATACGTGATGCCAAATCCTTTGCAGTTTATGGACCATCTCTAATTTCAGTGACAAGTTTTTAGTTGGGCATGTTTCAGATCAAGGTACAAGTATGCTATTAGTTTTCAGAATAAGTAAGTGATAAGAAACAATGTATATCCAGTTTGAACTTTGTTTGGAAAATTCAACTTGTGGAGTTGATGGAGGAATTATATCCCGTCTGCATTATACCAGGACTGTACTACATATTTACCTGTTAAATGTGTTACTGGGCTTGATTTCTGTTGTCTTATTTCTTTTATAAAAGATTTAGATTACAATCCAGACTTTTGGCCAACAATAGCTCAAACATTTATGGAAAGATCACTTAAGATATTAAGTACCTCTGCCTTGAGTTCTTACTCTTCACTTTTCTCTCTAAAACAATGAATTTCCTTTAGTTTTCCCCTTTTTTCTGAAAAGCTCTCTATTTATTGTGAGACAGGAACATTTTGGGGAAAGCTTAGAAATTCCCTACAGTTGCCCTGGTGGTATTTAGATACATAGGGAGAAATGACAGGAAA
The DNA here is from genome assembly GCA_025448015.1 of Bolborhynchus lineola. Lineage (NCBI taxonomy): Eukaryota > Metazoa > Chordata > Aves > Psittaciformes > Psittacidae > Bolborhynchus > Bolborhynchus lineola. The sequence continues at coordinate 16,907 of JAOEHX010012615.1, forward strand.
ATTCTCTTGTAGGGACCCAATTTGAGGATTATTCCCTCCTCTCCATTCACAGGTGAAATCGTTCCCCCAATGTCAGGTATTTCTAAGTTCATTAGGTAACCCAGCACTCCATCTTCTCTCCAAATGAAGACTTAACTCTGTTCAGATGGTTAAGATGACACTATGTGAACTGCACTTTTGCCATCTTTGCAGGTGTTCGAGTACAGTAAGCGGCTTAAATATGATCCATGAGGCAGCAGTACATCACATCATTTCAATTCTACCTCACTGTAGCCAGCAATAGGGAATAAAACTTGCAATCTGACTGTTTTCATTGTATTATAATAACAGAACAACTGTGAAATATGGAAATGTTTCATGCCTTTAGTAATATTATGAGGAGTATTACCACTATCTAGATCTCTAGTAAATCCTGAGGAGCTCCAAATCATTGAGTTTTAAAGGAATCTCTCATAATCCCACCCAAATTCAATATAACATTTGTGAAATTAGATTGCTAGATGTGCATGTATATATGTGTGCATGTAAATCTTGGATATTTTATCCTTAATATGCATATAATAGTGTATAAGAGAGAATGTTCTCTTCTGAGGAAGACAATTTCATAGAGATGAGAATAGGATTTTTACTGTATTGGTATTCAGGTGATAAATCACCTTCTATTGCTGCGCTCTTGAAATTAGCAGGTGAAATAGCATTCCCCATTGAAAGGCACAATATTGGGAAATGAAATTTATTGATAAATATGGTCTTGGTTGTTGGTTTATTTTTCCTAAGCAGGTCTTTTCCAGGAAAATCTCCATCTTGTGTTTACTTCTGTTTGTTAATGCTTTGATAAATCGGGCATTTTTAGTATTCTATCAATGGCAAAAGTCTAATTGCCTGATTGTATTCTGATTTATTTCTTTCCTTACTTTCTTTGCATCTGCAGCCCAACAAATGAGTCTCCAAAGAGATATATGTTATGATACAGTGTCAGTGAAATTAATCCTGATCAATTTTAAAGTTCACATTTTTATTTGATGACTTTCCTGGGAATCACTAAAACTGAGATTGACTCTGCCTCTTTTTGTTGCTTAAATATTGTTGTTTGAGAACACTAGATACAGCAGCAGAAATCTTATTATGGTTTTAGCTGTCCTGTGCTTGTGCGAGTAAAAAGCAATGATGTTTTACTAATTCATAGACACCAAACCCTGCTCTTTGCTGACACCAGTTAAAGCTTCTCAATAAGGATCTAATGGTGAAGAGTTACTTGCCTGAGAGCACCTTACCTGTATAAGGGGTTGATGTACAGCGTGAGGTCCCTGTAAGTAAGTAATGTAGCAAGAGAAATACATCTGGTTTTCTAAAATGTTCTCGGAGAGCCAGGCTCTGTTTCCTTTAGGATTTCAGTCCTGCAGCCCATGTGAACACATTATGTCCAGAAGAAATTGGAGTTTTAGGTTATTAAAGGAAAACAGAGATGGGTTTTTCCACATTCCCCTCCCCCTCCCCCGTTTTTCATTGGAAAGTAGTTTGTTTTTCCATTTGTAAATGCTTTCCCATCACCCTGAAAGAACCACCCAGATTAGTGTTCGAAAAGGCTTCTGTACCATAACCACTCAGAAGTGCAAATCAGTGCTTGTGTTTATGTAGTCTGGGAGTGATGTTACTTCCTTATTTGATGTTACTTCCGTGTCTGATTTCTCAACAGAACTCATTTTCCTCAGGTACTCATAGGAGGTGATGCTTTTGACCCAAACCAAAAAAAAGGCTTACTGTTTTGCTTTTGCAATTCCTGCCTCCTCTAAATCAAAGGAGATGGGGACATACAAGAGTTATTGCTATCAAAAGGAAATAATTATATTGTCCAAAGCACACAACAAATCACATCTTAAACCCCTCTCCCCACTCTCCCTGTACCTTGCTAAAGTTTAAGCAGCATAACCAGCTTCTGTGAGGAAACCAGATTTTTATTTTTGGTTTATTGTTAATGTCAAACAAACATTTATTTCAGGTGCAAAGCCTCGGGATATGTTAGTGAAAACACTGGCACTGCTGTTCTATTGCTTACTGCCCACTAAGTGGGTGGGAAAAGGGTACTGTGACCCTTTTACCCTTCCCACCAGTCTCCCTAACAGCTTTGGCCTTCAGGTCAGCTCAATTTCCCCTCCACTGAGTGGCCATTACTGTGTGAGGCTGTGATAAATGCTTTCTGTAAGGGGCTGCAGCGCCGGCAGCGAGCGCTGGGGAAGCCGGTAGCCTGGGCCAGGCAGGCTGGAGAGAGGAACATGCCTGCACGCCAAGTGCTGTTACCTAGCAACAGGGCCGAGAGCACCCAAAAATGGATAGACCCACAAACAAAAATGAAAAGGAGATAAAAAAGAGTAAAAGTCTACGGGGCTCAAAGGTTAATATTCCTCTATCTAATAACTTAGTTTCAGAAAATTGCATTTTAACCTTTTCGAAGCATTCAGGAGAGAGATTTCTTTGAAATGAAATTAGATCACATTTGTATGAATTGGGGGGAGAGAAATTAAAGGCAGAACTTATTATTTTTTCTATCTTCCTACCCACTATTTCTGCAATTCCTTGTATGTTCTGTTGACTACCACTGCTCCATTCCCCTTCCTGACTGCACACAGCTAGTGGTGGGGCTGGTAGATGGCTCTGGAGGGCTAGGCAGTGTGAGCAATATGATACTGGGCTGTATTTCTGCAGGACTTTCTCTTCAGCAAAGAGAATTCCCAGCTTGGAATAATTGGACCTTGAATCACCTCTGTAGCCCTCATCCGTCTCACACCTCTCAGGGAGAGGAGACAGTGAGTGATACATTGGAAGCCACAAGCAGCGGCCTGGCAGAAGCAGCAAGACCTGGGACTTGTGGTTTCCTGCTTGGTAGTATCTTGCTGCTTCCTGGGACATTTCCATTCTTGCCATGCTCTGACATCCACACCAGACTTGTGGCTTGTGGTTTGCCAGCAATCCTGCCACACCAGCCAGCCTCTGGCTCACGTAGAATCCTAGAATGGTTTGGGTTGGAAGGGACCTTAAAGCTCCTCCAGTTCCAACCCCTGCCATGGGCAGGGACACCTTCCATAGAGCAGTTGCTTCAAACCCCTGTGTCCAACCTGGCCTTGAACACTGCCAGGGATGGGGCAGTCACAGCTTCTCTGGGCACCCTGTGCCA
>JAOEHX010012621.1:0-31310 GCA_025448015.1 Bolborhynchus lineola
GTGGGCATAAATACTAACAGTAAAGTAGGAAAGAATATACTGTGTCACCTCATCTGAAATACTCTATTCATGCCATAGTTAATTGCTGTACTAAATATGGTTCAATTGCAGTATATTTGTCTGATTAAATTAGCATGTAATAGTATCTGAGCAGTTGAAGAATATGCCTATAAGGACCTGTTTCTGGTGAATGGGCTTACAAACCCTTCATTCTGTTATGTACTTTCCGCCAAAACACTGAAACCCTCGGCATAACGGGCAGATGAGGCCTCTGAGTGGCTCTTGGTTAGGCTTTGGCTAAGGTGTGTATGACACAGCTCAAAAAGAAGAATGCTTCAGTGCAGGATGGGGGGCTTAGAGGACTTTGAGGTGCTCTTTTGGGTGTTATGATTTGTTCTTTGAATCCAAAGTGGCTAATCTGTGTTATTTTGATAAGATTACAGTAACTGAGATGTTTGCAACTTGCACAGGAGCATGACTTTACAGAGAACATCAGGAAGTTGTGAGCACCAGATGTGCTGTGGGAGACTGGTTTTTGACGCCCAAATAGCCAGCCTACTGAAAAGTGATCAGCTCATGAATGGCTATGCTGGCTGGAGGGCCAGAGCCATAACAGAGGCATGAAAAAACAATGTGTTCTCAGTTTTTAAAAAATGTAACTTCAAATGAAATGCACTGAATGAAGCATTAATTAGAATATATCAGTGGCGAGCCATGCTGCTGCATGATGAAGATAAAATACGTGTAAGAATGTACTACACCTGTGCAGTGAGTGTTCTCCAAGCAAATTTTCCCCAAAGCAGTCAAGTCAATCAGCTCTTATGTATGACTTGAATGCATTCTGATCAAGTCACAGAATAGTTCTCTTGGTCAGAAATAAACTTCTGCCTTGTGCTGAGGTTGAGCATTTAAGAGTCTTGAGTCAGTGTTGGCTAGCTGAAACAGAAGCAGGAACTAGAGCCACTTGCTGTTATGGGTCATGGTCTTTCTGCTTCTTAATGCTGTCAAAATGATGACTTGAGGATGTTTTCAGTTAATGAGGTAATTACACTATCCTGGATTTGACCTTGGAGTTTATTACTCATTAAGAAGAAATGAGAAGCTGAGATACATCTTTGTTGCTGGACCCATCTTGACAGTTTTGAGTGTAAGAGCCAATCAAAGCAAAAAGATTATGGTGGTGAATTGGAGTCTATAAATTTGCATATTAATAGTGTTGCTGAGAAAAACCTGCACAGTTATCACACACATCTTTTAACTCTGGCTAATAATGGCTGTCAGCTGCAATGCAGATTCGCATGCTGTGTGTTCACGGAGAAGTATTGATAGAGCATATTGGCAAATAGCAAAACCAAATAGTGCAAGGAAATACATAACTAAGAAGACTTTCTTGCATACCTGAATTGTCATTTGCTAAATAGGTACTTCTATATAATTAGAATCCTGCACCCCTTTTAATCACAGCAACTTTAAGTAAACAAATAAAAAAACCCTAACTTTGATAATGAAACAAAAATTTCTGTTTATTCTCTTTAAAAAAAACAAACCAACACAAAACATGCTTTGAATACAAGGAGAAACATACTTTGCTGCTGTAAAATTAGGGATTTAAAAATATGTTTAAAATGCTATCCCAGTAATAGATAAAAAGGATTTAAGGTTTTAATAATTCACTGAAAAGGACATGACAGCACAATTTCCTCTTAGATGGCATAGGTTCAAAGAGCTGCTGCTGTGGCTATCTAGCAGGCAAATTGAGATTCAGGAAAAGAAGAAGAAATCACACCCTTTTTTATTTCTTATAGTTGTGATGTGGTGTAAAAGATTCCGATATAAACTTGGATTCTGCAGAAATGGCAAAGAGTAGGCGCTCTCTTCTGTCTAATGGGAACAGCAGATGGACCTCTGGAAAGCAGAAGGAAATGCTGCAATAGCTTTTTCATGCTGTGTATGTACATGGTGCCACATTGGTTTCTGTATGCCGTTGTTTGGCTGACATGTGCTTTTTGTTTGAGACTGTGGACTTTCCTTGAATCTGTATTTTTTTCTCTCTTCTCCTCTTTCTTCTATCAAGAAGGAGATACCATGACGGTCTGTTTCTTCACACGGCAGCTCCAGCTTTTCGTCTCATTTAACCAGTGACATTTAACTCTTAATTCATTAGAAGGGGAAAACAGGCTAGAGATTTGAGAGATCAAAATTAATTCCTGTAACTTTATAACTTGGAACATTTAAGTTGATTTAAAAAAAAAGGGCAATTTTGCACAGTCATCTTACAGGACCCACTCTTTTATTACACTGTAATATACAAAAAGAAATAGAATTTATTCTGCAAAAAGATATCTATATGTAAAGCTGATAGTAACAGTAAACAGTCATCAGAAGATATAATTTGTTTTATAAACATATTTTCTTTTTACATAAGCGTTCCAATCACCTAAATTGAGCTTCATTATAGAAATGTTTTGGTATAAAACTTAAATTATACAAAATTAGTTTCATGTATTAATGCATTCAAGAATATGCATTTTTCACTCCTTGTAAAATATTTGCTTACCCTTGTATAAAACACTTCCAAATGTTACCAGCAAACATATCAAATGTGATTTGAGCTTTTGAATATTTTTACCCTTAAATCAAAATCTTACCATCCTGATATGGGAATGAAAACTTCAAGTATGGAAACTACTCACCCTATTTGAGGTTCAGTGAACAAATTTTAAGTGTCAGAACATCACCAACTAACATTTTAATTTTTAAAAATGTAGTAAGAATTGATGCACATCGCATAAGGAGATACAATTCAACACATAAGGAAATTAAATAGAACTGGTCTTGGGCAATAGAATTAGCTCTTAAATTTAAGAGAGTCTATAGGAAATAGAGCATTTAAGTGTAGCAGAAAAGATGGATGTTACCTAGCTCAAACTTTGCTTAGCACTTCAGAATCAAATCTCCTATAAAATGATCAGCTACGCATAAGTTATTTTGATAATACTTTTATTAATGCCCTTGGTTCACAGCTAAGCCTATTTAATCTCTTTTCAAATGTATCTTCTAAATGATTCTACTGATCTTGGGCAAATACCTGAGTAGAAATTAACTTACATTAACAGTATTTCATAATGATGTAGTTGAGTACAGGAGTTCCAGTATGTTGTACAAACAGCATAAAGAAAATCCAGTTGAAGATAGTTGTTTGCTCTACTAGTCTAGTCTCTGCCCTTAGTGAAGAAGTTGCAGAGTATTTAGTCATTCTTGTGGGATTTTAGTCATCCCTGATTCAGTTAAACCATTTTGACAGAAACATAATTAAGCTTCATTGAGTTAAGTACTGTTTTTCCAGCACTCTGAGAAAGCTATTTAATACCATGATTATACTCAGCAATTTGGCAGCAAAAAAATATGACAGATAAGAAAAAAATAATTATATGTTCTTAAGACTCATACAAAGATTTTAGTATGTTGTGACTTTTGATTTTGGTCATGTAAAGTTTGTTCCAAATGAGTGTATGAATGGAAGTATAAAGCCAGGGAAATAAATTTCCTAATTCTGTACTTTGACTGAAGTAGGTGTTTGGATTCGTGGTTGAAGAATTATTTTTCATTTTCATGTCTTGTAGTTTTAACTTGGGTGTAATTTTTTTCCGAAATCTGTATAGAACAGTCTTTGGGAGCAGTGAATGATAGTATTTCCTGAAGAAAAGAACTGGTTTTTAATTACCTAAAATTTAAAAAGGTTTCCTTATCAGCCACTGTAGTAATAGAGCGATGGTGCAGACATTTACACAAAGATGTGCCACTATTGTCTAAAATGCTTAGTCTGCTGAAAATACAACTATGTTTTCCTTGAGATATAATCAGAACGATAAAATGAAATTAGTCAATAAAATTTTCTAACGTCTGTCTCTATCAAAAATGCAAAATCTGCCATGAGTAATAAATGCACGAGGACCATTATACCTGCTATCCACAGAAGACAGAACAGTTCACTGGAGGTTATTTAGTGATACCACAATTAAGAAATTATTCAAGTGTATTGCAGCTGATGGAGCAAGACCAACATGGCAGGGAATTCATCCTCCTGACACTCACCAGAAGCATTGTAATGACTTCAGAGTTTATATCAGTGAGAACTCTAGAAAAATATCACAAGCCTTGAAAGTACTGATATTTGTATTCTAATACTTCACATAGGAAAACATCAACTGTGATAGGTTTGGTTTGCTAATGACACAGAATTTTTATTCTCACTTGCATAAGAGAAGTAGATTTTGGATTCAAGAGGTGTTTCTTTGGTTATTTTTTGTTTGTTTTGTTTTTTGTTTTTGTTTTTGTTTTTGTTTTTTTTTGTTGTTGTTGTTGTGTTCTGTTGTGTTCTGTTTTGTTTTGTTTTCCCCACAGCAGTTTTAATCCAGATAGAAGGAAGATTCTTTGAGTTAAAGAGTAATTTAAACAACACTGTGATAGATGAAGATTTAATATTTGGAATGTGTTGTGATTTTCAGACCTTAACTGCTCTAGTGGCTAAGGTCACACTGACAGTCAAAACCATTTCTAGTTCTGGACATTTGTAATGATATTTCTGAGAAACCCAAACAGTTAATTATGCCCTTCTAATATTTGTATTGAATAGCTGTATTTGAAACTATAATCAAAGATAATATGTAAGTAGGCCTCATAGCAAAATGAGATTTCTTGAGTATTTTAACAAATTTGATGGCATCACTTGGCCCCATAGGATCAAATCTGTTAATACTGAGCTCTCACTAAGTCCTCAGTTCAAAAGGTTCAGAGTCTCAGATGTCAAATCTTGGCTGCTTACTGTTGTATAAAAATAGCATCAAGATGCACTTTTAAAAGGCTTCTAATTATTATTAATAAAATATCAGACCTTACTATTGTAAGAGCAATCACCCAAGCATCTGAAATGTAGAACATTTATTGAAATTTAATTTTTTACTTTTTTCGTACATCCTTCCTGTTGACCTGTACAGCATTTTGGGAATCATTTAGGCAGTTTTAAAATAGCACATAAATATATTCTTGTGTTTCAGAAATGAATTAAAAAAGGCTATTACTGTTGTCATCATTATAAATTACAACCTTTCTTTTAAGATAACACAAATTTAAAAAGATGCAAAGGACATCGAAGAGGAAACACCTGTTTCTGGCATTGACATTTATTTGCAAGATGGCAGCTAGGAGACAGACATAGTGCATGTTTTTATTAACTCTTCCGTGAATGACGAACACAGGTAGTGATAAATGCTTTTTGAAGTATTAATTTTCCTGTATCCTCTTAGGTGTTGGACAGGATTTCATGCTAACTGCTGAATGCAGATTTTCTATTGCAGATTCTTTAGGCAAAAGATGAAAGAAGAGGGGGGAAAAAAGGAGGAAAACTAATGAGTAGAAAGGCAAACACACAAAGAAGATGACTTGCCCAATGTACAAGTAAAACTTTATCAGACTAGGCACTGTGGCCTATGGAAGGTGGCCGTAGGAGGTATTGTTGCAGTTCTCTAGTTTTGTTGGGATATTGGGCAGGATTAGGCTATTAAAATATCTGTGTCTTATGCAACCTGGAAACCAAAGAAACATTGGAAACAGCAGAAGAGCTGCAATATACTTGTTTCAGGTTTTAGTGTATTATTTCATGTCATGATTTTTTATTGAAATTATTTTTTAAGGAGCAGAAATGGTATGATACGTTCTCTCATTGCCTTCTCCATCTAAGACTAATTTTCAGCATTCTCATTTTAGTCCATCAGTTTCTAATGCATTTGTTGGCTGGTCTTAGGCAGGCACATTCAAGTTGCCTTCTTTTTCATTTGGTTTAGTCTTTTAACTTTCGCTGACTTTAGTATTAAATTTTATTTAGCCAGACTATTAGTGCCTGTGGCAATATAGATAATAGTCTTGTATGCAAAGTGTTTACTGTCATTGTATTTCTAGCTGCTGAGAACATGACATTTCTTTGTCAATATTGCTTATCTTATTTCTTGGGGCATTATTGTTCTTTAACTTCTCAGTAGAGCAAATGTGCACTGTTCATCATGATAAAGAAGTATTATCTTTTGGTATTCCTGGCCATCCCTGTAATACAATAAAATAAGATCCAGCAGACAATTGACAACATCTGTTAACCTCTAATGACTGGCAACTTCACTTCCAGTCTGTCATTCTGGAGAGACACATTTTTCATTTGCAGCGCAGTCTTCCACTGAACTTCCTACTCAAAGTCCTTGTTTCTTTTGCATGTATTTTTGATAAAGGGCATGTTTCAAAAGCAAACAAATTATGGATTTTTTACATATGTATGATCCAATCAGGCTTCTCTATATATTTTGGAAAAAAATACATAAAGTGGGGCTTCATATGTTTTTGTGCTTAGTAAGGGTTCTCCTTAAGTGAGCAGAAGAGATTCACATCTGGTAAAAAAAGAGCTCATAGAAAGAATAGAAAATCAAAATATACAGGTTTTAGAAGATTTTGCTGTGGTTTTGGGTTTTGTATTTTTTTAATTTTTAGATATTTTCTCTATATTCATGGAATGTGTTTTTTGGAAGTTTTAGTACTTGCTACCAGCCATTCTCCCAATGTTCTATGTGAGAGTCCATACCAAGTCAAGTATTTGTAATCTAAAATTCTGAAAATATTTTCATCGCTAATAAGAAGAGGAAAAAGATTATGTCAGATTGATTTTCCACTTCCTTGTTTGTTTCAGGTTTTTTTATATATGCTTTTAATCAGTTTTTACCAACAGTTTCTACCAGGTATGTACATGAAGTAAGCCTGTCCGTTCCACCCATCTGTAAGTGGCAATAGTATTCCATAATAGTAGATCAAGCATCTGTTGCAAAAAAAGATAAATATTTCTGAAATAGTAATGGAATTTTTATTTATCTATACCAGCCAATATATGACCTTATAAGCTATTTTATGTGTCAGATATAGGTTTCCAAATAAATTATTAAGGGAAAATGAACAGAGTAGAAACAATTGAAATTTTGTTCACAGATATTCCATGCATTTTATAATCTGCTGCTGTGTTTCAGAAGAATTAACTTTTTAAATATTTTTAAGTGTTGTTACGCTTTTATTCTCTAAATTATAGAAATACATACTTGCTCTATCAAAATGGTTCTTTTTATCCTGGCTGCTATATTATTTCAAATATTTACCATTTCATGAGCATTGAGGAGAATGCAGTGCCAATAATTGCTGATCTTTACATTCAGCTGGGTGCTCTGTTTTAGATGAAGCATGCAGTTTCCTCATTGTGTAGGTATTGCTGGAAACAAATCAGGTCAACTAAAAATAAATTTAGGCACAGATTGTTAGATAATTATTTGGAAAATTTTGCTTCTCCCAATGAATAACTCCATGAGTGCCCCTAAATTTTTTTGGAGGAAGGCTGAAAATGTGTATAGTTCATTTAAGATGGTGGAATAGAAAATGACCAGGGATACACTATTAAAATGATATTTCTCTTGCAGAGGTTGAAATTAATCGTCGACCTTCTCTTGACCTAAGAGGGAAGCTAAGGTTGAAGCCACAGCTTTGGCTTTTTCAGGGTTTTTTTAGGGAAAGTTAAGTAGAAGGAGAGGATTCATAATGCATTTTCTGACTCAAAGAATTTACAGTAAAATCATAAAGAAACTGAACAGTCAGACAGGAAAGGCACATAAGCAATGACATTAGACATAATTACTAATGGCTTGTGGACTGAAATTATGTATGAACCCTTTATGCAAAACTCATACTCCTTACGGAATTTATGTTAAAGTTGTCGATTTGGGTTTTTTTTTAGTTGAAGGATGACAGACCACATCAGATGTGAGGAGATTTGCTAAAACCAGGGACAGAAAGGCACTGTTACAGAATAACTTATCTAGAGAAGAGTGTCTTTGTTGGCCGTGGATTTAGGATTATAGTGATGAGAGTGAAAGATGTTTAGGAGTGGGCAGACAAGAGTAATCAGTGATGTTAAGGAAAAGAAGTAATCTGGGAGAGCTGATTTCAGTGTACTTTATCAATCTGAATCAGAATCAGAGTTCTCTGAAGAATTCTCCCTGGAAAAGAAGAGAAACTGCAGTCATTGTTATCACCTTATATTAAAGATAAGGCTGGTAGACATAGACTTTCTGTGTGTTTGTATTAGCTCATTCGTCACTTAGAACAAAATCACGTAGTCAAGTATAGCAGGATTTTTTTTGCAATTATCTTTCTGCCTGTTAAGCTTGAGAGTTGTTTTTCTCTTGGATACATAATGACTTTCCCAAGGGCTAAAGTACAAATCCAAATTGGATGCACTCTGTATACTCATCAAGAAATTTTGGCAAGTGGCCACCTGGGAGTTGTCCATAGTTACTGGAGTTTCTGCATTTCAGATTCCACATTAATGCTTTCTGGGTATAACTCTTCTTTGGAAGCTTGTACTGCATGAGAAAACACATAATTTTGTCAGAAATGCATTTTGCTTTCATTCTCAAGGAATAATATGCAGACTTTTGCTGTCCCTTGTGTGGCATCTCATAATACTGTGATGATTTTCTTTGAATGCTTTGTCTGGAAATATAGTAAAAAAGTAGTTTAATTAGGAAAAAGTATCAAGGAGAAAATATTGACATGTACTTAAAATCCTTGGGTTTATGTCTGATAATTTAATTATATTTTTAAATGAAATAATTTTAGTTTCATAATTTGAGTACAATTCTATAACATAATGTAGTTGTAGAATGGTTTGCTATAAAGTATTCATATATTGTGACTACAGCCCTTACTTAATTTCTTTTTTCTGGAGCTCATAATATAATGATTCGGTTAATACTGTGTTTAAGTAGAATCTGATATCTGACTGCTGCAGACCATAAAGAGATTTAACTTTCAGTTCATTTATTTGTTTATTCTTTGGAATCTGCTGTGAACCCACACATAGGCTTATAAAATAAAAACAAACACAATGAGTACAAATTCAGAGGAGATGTTGTTGATGGCTGTTGGTGTTTGCTGTAGACCAACTTTAAGAGAAATAATACAGAGTCTATTGTGAATTTAAGTAAGCAAATTGATCAAAAGAGAAATGACCAGTTTACAGGGAATCATACTAGATGCTTCAGATTTTAAGTGGATAAACATTTTATTAAGAACTGGCAAAATAGAGAAACAACAGGAATGTAACAAATCAAAACAGCTTAATTTTTGGTAGGCCAGATACACTGTATCTGAAAGGTATGAAGTGCTGCTTGTTATGAGATGGCTATGTAACAGCAACAGTCAGTGTCCAAAGCAAAGGTGTTAAGCTCTGCTCTGCTAAGTAGTTCAGGAAAAGCATCATGCTGAAAGAATCCTGCTGTGCTTCAAACCTTTTCAGATGAAGAACATATTTCACACTCAAGGAACCAGGCATCTTATGGGAAATTTGAGGTTAATCAATTAACCACCATTTTAGTCAATTAAAAGGTACTCTTTTAGTCAATATTGCAGTGTAGATGTTTCATTTCTCCTACTATTAAACGTACTCTCTCTTTTCTAAATACAGAATTTAAAGAGGTTTTATTGTCATGTTGTAGTAATTACTGAAATGAAACATCCCATTACAGAAAAAAACCCAAAGACCAAACAGTAGTTTTATTTGTTGCTTTCTTTTGATGTGGTTTGGTTTTGGTTTTTCTTTCATTTTAACAGAACACCACACATATGAAGAAAGGACTCCATGTGCATGTTCGCCTGCATTGTTTTGTTTTGTTCAAATTATCTGCTGTATTTTTTTGTAGAATGTATGGTAAATGAAACTTTATTGCTCTGTGGTCAGCATTGCTACCAGAAGATATTTTCAGGGGAGGGACACCAGACATTTGAAAGATTTGTTTCATTTAGATTCTTGCATAAGCCTGTGGTCATTAAAACAAAAAATAAACTCACTGACATATAATGTATTTTAGTGATGATGCTTTAGCATGTATAATGTCAAAACTTCCATTGAATTCATAAAGAGCAAGACAGCTACGGTGTAGTTGCAAGCTATATTAAGAAATATTATATACTTCTTAATATATGAGATATTATATATATATAAATAAATATATAAAAATTATATATCTTTATATATAAGAAATTAAGAAAAAGAGGTAGGAGAAGAACCAGATATTATAACTCCACACCCACAGGAGATTGTATCTATGTTTTTTCCTTCTGGCACACAAAGAGAAGATAAATGCACTTTTTCATCTGATGGATTAAATATATTGTAGTCATCCTGAACAAAAATTTTTTTTTAATTTTTATTTTTGCTTTTCGTTAAAGGGTCTGCATGTGCTTCTGTCTGTTCTGCATTAGAGTTAAAACTGAAAAAATCCCAACCCTATTCCTTCTAATTCTTATTGAAAGACTTACTTCAATATCTTGGACTCAATTTTAATTTAAACCTTTCAAAATGGCATTTGGGTCTTCTCCAAGTATTTGCTTGTCTTCCCAAAATGTCTTTGATTATATGCACTGTAACTAGAGAAATTTCTGCTGACATTATCTAGGTCACAAAACTGTGAATTTTCTCAAAACATATGTCACTCTGTCTTATGTTTAACATGCTCCATATGTTGATGTTCTCAAATAGGGCTGATTGGGGAAAAAAACTACTTCCTTTTCTGAAAAAAAGCTGTTTTTGGAGAAAAAAGTAATTCCTCTAATAATTCTTCCCCTTTGTCAAAACCAAAGTAGTTGGAGACTGATTTAGGATATGTAAAGTCAAGGTTGATTTGTTTGACCTGCAGATTCATTTTCTTCTTGAAGCTGTTTGCTTTAAGTATTGATTGGGGCAAGGCACCTGATGTTGCAGACAATTTGGCAGCTGAGGCAGTGTAACAGTTCACTGCGTGTGAAGAGATATAAGCCTTGCTCTTACCGTTTGTTGGTATTGGTGGTTGCCTGTCCCCTTTTTCCACCTGAAAGGTTTCTAGCTAGCAGAAAGCTGCTTTTTATTTATTTGCCTATCTGCTGATTTTGCAAAATGAACTGGCTTAATGAAAGGGTGGGTGAGTCTCAGGGATACCTGAAGGAAAACAGAAACATATGTGAGGTGAATTAGATTTATGCAGTTATTTTAGAGAGACATGCTTGTCTATGTATATTGGTGGTTAGTGTTTGGGGGTTTTCCCTAACAGGCAAGAAAGGCACATTCAGATTCCATCTGTACCTGTTCAAGACCAAATACTTTGACTTGATTTACCCTGTATCGCAAGGTTGTTGGTTGCTTTGTGGTTAAGTCTGTTCTCTGTCCGGATTGATGTTTTGAAAGTACATAATAATATATTCTCCATGAGAATGTTTTCAGAAAAAAATCTGGTACCTGTATTATCTTAGGGGAGTGAGATACAACCTCAGTTAGAAAATTCTGTGTTGCTGGAATTATATGCTGTTGGTTAGATTGTCATTTACGTTTTGACCAATTTAGCATTGAAAAAGGAATAGCTACACTCAAAGTTATTTTCCTAGCCTGTGCATGTTGCACACTTTATGTAACACATAGAAAGGGGAAAAGGGGAAAACGTGGATGTATCTGCTCAAAACCTTATGCAATGTTTGAAGAACTAGCTCCTGTCACAGTCTTTTTTACTTTGCATTTACAGGATTCACTTAAATATCACATGAGAAGCAAGGAGCACTTCTGTATTTGGTGGCTTATCACTTGAGATTTAGAAAATTTTAATTTATAAACCTGCACATTCCCTAATGAGTCAAATTACAAGTAGAAAGCTCTACTGATGGGAATGCTGTAAAACTTGCCTATTCTTACAGAAATCACCAAAGCCATAATAAACACTGCAATTCTGCTTTTTAACAGTAACATTCAAGAAATATCACGAATTTTGTGTGATTGCATATACAAAATGCTAATATTATGTTTGTTTCTTTTCATTCAATATGTCTGTTGCTTAAGCTGTGCATTTTTACTTGAAGACTTTGCATCTCATATAACAACAATTTCAGGTTATAAGTCTCAGGTTGTTCTTGGGAAAGGAGAGGTTGGACAGCCATCTTATTTTTGATTGTCAAAAGTCATGCCATTAACATCAGGTAAATATATATCGTCTGTGCTCTAGTAGCACCAGCTACTAAGAAGGACTAAAAATGACTGCTACTGCTGAACCCAGAACAGTAATTATATCTGACAAATATAAAAAGTACAGTTTCAGATCTCATACACATACAACCCACAGTAAGCATTTATTACACATGGCATTAAAAGCTCTGCTGTACTGGTAACAGATATTTGTAATGCTTTTTATTCTTTACCTAAAAAAAAAAGTCTTGATAGTTATAGTTGGTTTGTTTTTTATTGCAGTAAGAACTGAAGATCTTGCTTCCTGTGGAGACTATGAGCAGTTACACATCATTGCAAGAAGAAATTGTTTTCACAAACCAGTCTGTTAGTTATGATTTATACCATTTTACCTAAATCCAGGAGTTGCTAATACTTCTTATATGGCCACAACTAAGAATCTGCTGTCAGTACTTTATAACCACATTTGTGAATCACTGGACCACAGCTGTGGTGTGCAGTATCACTTTTCAGTGATTAACAGGTCTTACAGCAATTTTTTTTCATTCCATCTTACAAAATCTGTGGGCTGCTGTAGAAATTATTGCATGTTGAGACAGTATATATATTTGTGCATTACAGAAAGTGTGAAGAATATCAGCTATTAGACATTCACTTTAGTTCAGCATTCTGAAAATGAACCTCACTTCTTCATCAGTGTACCATGTCAAGGGGTCCTATTACATTAAGTTTGATAAATAAACAGCATTACAGATTGCACTGGCTGTGTAACAGGCCTGTTTGACAGTGAAAGATTTTAAAATGCCTACTTCACACAGAAAAAAAATGAATACAGGCCTATTTTATGTGCCAGATGACAAACGATAATGATTAATAGACCTATTTAAATGAATGATTGTCCTATGTGCTATACCAGCTTATGTTGTACAATAGCTGTATATGCAGCAGCTGGCAAACTTCTTCTACGGAGATGTAAAAGATGAGAATTGGTGAAGATAACAAATAACAGCTGAGCCAGGCCAATCTAAAAGTAAGCCTACACTGCATTTCCAATGACCTCAGTGGAATTCAGAGAAATTAATTGGCATCTCAAGGTTTCCTACACCCTCCCCCAAAATTTATTTCCAAGTGTTCAATGAATCACTCTATTTTAGAATATCATGTATAAAGATCTAATTTAACCCCAGTTACTTTAAATAAAGGTATAGCCAGATTTTCTTTCTCCTATATGAGATCTTAAGTGGTCTGATTCTATTTTTACTTAATAAGAAGGAATGAATGTGGCTAGCATAGTTGTAACAGAATTGGAGTTTGTGATACACACTTCCATTTCTATTTTACTTTTCATTTTTCCAGCACTGTGGTAAGAATCACTCGTTTATTGCATAGGTGCCTGGGGATGAAGGATCTAGAATTATATTGCTTATTTATCTCTGTAATTTGTAAGGGTAAAAATAACTTTGGAATGAAAGAGTTGTCATTGATGTTGTTTTCCGTTCTAGTAAGAATATTATTCAAACACACTACAATAGTGTTTTCAGAATGATTACTGAAAAAATAGTAATTTGGCCAAATTGTGCAAGTCAACTCCTCAGTGAACAAGCATATTTCCATTATACCAACACTGTGCCAGCAAGAGTATTCTGTAACCTTTTACTTTTATAATGAACAGCAGCAGCTTATGTAACAAGCTAAATTGTTGAATTGGCATTTCAAGCTCACTTTAAACTTAGCTCTGGTCTCTTGCTAGTTTGAATGTGCCAGTATTTTTATAACAAAGTTGACATGACTTGGGCCTTTTCTGAACGGAGATTTTTGACTGACCGAAATGTAAAGAAGCACCCTTTCTACTCAGCTATCCACTTAAAGTATAATTAGTAAGTTCACAGTCAGTATAAACATTGCATTCTTCCTTTACTTGATGTACAGCCAAAGCACAAAAATCTTGCCCTTTTTCACTTGACCCTTGTAGGTGGGACCCTTTTGAGTGAGCAGGTACCCCTCTGGCTTTATGTATCTCTTGTAGGATATATAGCCATGGCATTGAGAAACCACTGATTAATGAGTTTCTGCAAGTAGTTTGCTCCATGATTTCAGGATTTGTGGCAATGCCCTCTTGGGCTGTTTTCCTGGTTACTAGTGAGAATCTAGAATGTCTAACAGCGGTGTTGATCCTTTGTATGATTCACTGTCTTACTAGGTTCTTCTCTGAGAAGTTTTAAAGAGTTGAAAAAAAAACATTTGGCGCCTTGATAAATGGTAGTTTGCCTTTTAGCTTTTGTAAGCTTTGACAGAGCTCAGACAAGTTCAGCAGACTGTGATGCCTCGTTTTTGTGAAACTGTCTCTTGGTGACTCGGTGTTAGATATTCTTATAAAACCATGTCCATAACTGAGTCAAGTCATCAGAACTGCTAACATATGTTCACTTTCTCCATTTCAAACTGTAGGTGAAGTTTAAAACTTTTTTTTAATGTATTTATATATATATATATGTATTTTATATATATATATATATATATGTATTTTATATATATATATATGTATTTTATATATATATATGTATTTAACATATCTCTTTTAAAATGACATTCTTTGAGAATAAGCTACTGAGGGTAACTTTTCGTGTTTGGAAGACCCATTTAGAGTTGTTTCTTTCACTTACTAATTTACAAGCAGAGGTCTGGACTACCAAGTCTAACTTTAGTGAATTGAGTTGATAAGTCTTTCTTGAGCCTATAATTGTGTATAAAGAGCTGAAGTTATACAGGCTTTCTTAGCCTCATTGCATTAACCCAAACTGAGACTGTGCAATGTCACTTTCACTCAATATGGGGCCAATATGTCAAGAAAAGGATAATACTTTCTGAGGTATTTCTGTATTGGTATTGGGAGGTGTGGTGGGTCAGCCTTGTGTAAAAACCAGCCATGCACTCACCCACTCACCTCATCCAATGGGATTAGTAGAAAACAGGATGAGAAAGCTCATGGGTCGAGATTAAGACAGGGAGATGGCTCGCCAGTTGCTGTTGTTTGGCGAAACAGACTTTGCTTGGGGAAATAAAAACAATTAAAAAAAATGTGACTTAAATGATTTGTATAGTGAGAATGAAAAATACAAATATTAAAACACCTTTCCTACCCACCTTTTCCTCTACCAGCACCCTGAGATTAGAGTTTGTTTATTCACAAAAAAAACCCTTAAGTATGTAAAATAATTTATGTTTGTGAGTTTGGATTATTTTTTAGGTGCAGTGATTTTTACCAAAGTGACTTCAATGGAATTTATTAGCACATGAAACTTATCATGTGAAATCTCATCAAAGTTTCTAGCCCTCCCTTAATCACTGCAAAAGTGTTACTGGTTCACTTCATATATTGCATGCTAATAGATTATTTTAATAATTAATTGTTTTGTATATTATTTGAGTTAGAAAGAATGAATTTATAATCTTATGTCACTTTCCTTGGAATCCATGGCAAAGTTAGTATTTTTACTGTTACAGAACAACGGAAGTGGGTAGTAGAATCTGAGTCTCTGAACTTTGTAAGAGGAATCAGTAAATTTTTTAAAATGTATGTCCATTATTCACTCACTAATGAAACTAATGTTTTCATAGGGCTTAATTCAAAATCCATTGAAACTGATATGAAGAGTTCCAGGTTTAGGTTAAGGTCACAGTCAGACAGCTGTGATAAGCAATCCCCAAATAACTATTTTCATCTTTGCTTCATTTCTATAAAGTAAGACTATCATGAGTACATTTAGTATCTCTCTAAAAATACTTTCAAATGCAGCTTCCTGAGAAGTGTTGTAAAATCTAATGCAAAGAGAAAAAGAATAACAGTAAATGGCCAGTGAGCCTGTGATGCCCTTACAAAATATCTTTTCTAACATTCAAAAGCACCTTTTCATTCTTTGAGGCCTTTTGGCAAGAACAACAAAGGCAACTAGAGAATAATCTTCAGATAACATGTCCCTGAGGCAATACAGAGGGTGGTCTGCAGCAAGAAATGAATTTTCTTTCTTAAAATATTTTGTTTCAGAAATGCAATTGTGAGGGACCAGAACATGTAGTATACTGCAAATGGCACAAACCTCACTCATTCATCTTGATGCTATTGCCCTTTCAGGTTTTCAGGCACTGATGAGAGTGGTATCATAGTCCATCCAAGGTTTATATGTAGATTTCTGAACATGCTGAAAACATATGCATTTATTCAGAGACAAAGCTGAGCTTCCTCTTTTTTCTTCTGTGCAGCCTAAAATTTTTATATTTTCTTGTCAAGTTTTGTAATTTCATTTTAGCAAATATTGGTGTGGGATAGGGAAGTCTGTGTGTACCCTCTCCATGCTCATGCTGCATTTTCATCCCCCACAAAAGACAAGCTTACTGCTGGATTTCCCATTTCTGATTCAGTGGAAAGCTGTGTGGAAACCTATGTTGTGGGGTCATGAGAGGCAGAATACAAAGGGTAGCCTAATGAAGATTTATATGACAGTATATAGCTTGTGAAAATTTCTTTCTCTCAGTGTTACTTGCTCCGTTTGCCTTACATCACACTGGGGAAAAAGTGTACTCTCATCTTGTATTAGGTTGCGTTGTGCACTTCAGTAGAATATGTATTATTTTAGAGACACATTGTAGCAAGCTAATAGCATTTTTCATCCTTGCAAGTACATATATCCCCTACCCCCCCTCCCCCAATCTTGCTATTTCATTTAAAGTGCCATTCTGCCATTCTCTTTGCTGACCTATATCTCTATTCGGGGCCAATTCACTGGTTTGGGGGGTTTTTGTTTGGTTTTTTTCAAGGAGTGAGGTATTATTTGATGTGAGTCAGAGTAGAAAAAAATACTGTCATGCAAAAAAGCAATGAAATAACATCTGATAGAATGTATACGAAATACATGTATTTATAGGTATCAGAATTCTAACAGTGAGGAAAACAGAAAAGGCGTTCGTTTTGTGGCATCATTTTTATTAAACTGAAATGTGAATCTTTGTAGTTAGTGGGAAGAAAATGCAGGAGAGAGTTGGAGTTGGTAGTTCAGCCTGTAAATTGAAACTTTTCAAGGTTGTACCTAGGTTTTCAAATCAATGTTTATAACAGATACTGCTCTCAGCCTAGTAAAAATCAATAACATTAATAGATCATGTTATTCAAAGTTATGTGAATGCCAATTAAGTAAACAAATGAACACAGTGAGATGTTGTCAGTGAGAGATTTTGAAAGGAAATAGAAATGACTGAGGTGAGAGAATGTAGGCTACAGAAAAAAAGCAAGAATTCAGTCACAAAGACACTGATTAATAATCAAAGCACATTTGGATAAAGAACATAGAAGACAGAACTACAAATCTGCATTGAAATCCAGACTGTTCTAAAAGATGTCTTTAGAAGTTAATTTATGCAGATGATTTATACTTGAGTTTTAAAATGATGAAACATAATAAAGATTATTTATGACTGTGACATAGATTGTCATCGTAGAAAATGTTAAGGAAAAAATACTAATTTAAGAGGAAGGACATTTCTCTTGGTCAAAAATGCATACCATGGTAAAGCACAAGAAATATGGTCTTATGATATCTCTGAGGGAAGGGGAAAAAAAGGAATGCTTGAACCTTAAATACTGCTTCTTTTGCTTTCTGCTAGATTTCACTTTGGTGTCGAAAGATAACATCTCTTATGTCTGCTTCTTATCCAGAGATATGTTAGTTTCTATATCATCTGAACACTTGCCAGATGAAGAAAGTCTGTGCCTGCCTCTCCTTGCCTATATTAGTATTTCTCTGACTTTTTCTGAGCATTGAAACCTCTCAGTTTTTATGGTTCTACCTTTTGAATGCAGTTGCACAGATCTGTAGTGCAAACTCAGGCCTGCATGACTGAGAACTTTATGTTTTCCCAATCCTTTTGATTCAGTGGACAGTCAAATTCACCAGTCTTAGTAAATGTGAATTGGATCAGTTAAATTTTTCTCTTTCTGTGGAGATGACTTTTACCCATCATTTTTCAGGGATGGACTAGTGGGTTAGGGGAGGTTATGCAAGAAAAGTTCAATGAAGTCTTCCTATTTTAAACTGAAGAAGCCTTTCTTATGAGCTAGGGCCAGAAAATTTACCATGCAAACACCTCTGTCATTCACTGAGCAAAATCTTATCATTGAAATGCAAAACACAAAGAAGAATCTGGAATTTTTCAGTAGCTGAATATCTGATAAAACAGTACTTCGGAAATGTTACTCTGCAACCCAGCCATTTGCTAATTTTTCTCTCTATGGTCTTTTGCTACTTGTTAAGTGTACTATTTTCAGTTTACCTCTGAACCTACTAACAGCCGCAAGTACAGTTTTTGTAATGTAAATATTGGTTATAAAAGAATACTTTGTTTTGATACTGTAACATCAGTCATATCTGTTTTTCTCTTCCAACTTTTATGAAGTTTATTCAAATGTTGTAAAAAGCCCTTGGAAAATACTTGACTTTGAGACCATATCAAACAACTTATTGCAGTGTCACAGTTTTTGACCATGTAAAGATAAGCTATTATGTAGAAAAAGTGTCTTTCCTATCTTTATTTCTGTCTATCTTATCTTCCTCTAACTACTGGGTCTCAGAGTTCCTGGCAGAGTATCTAGGAGAATGATTTTTCCCTTCTCAGTGTAGATCTCAAGTAATGGAAAGTAGTATGTTCTCATGTGGTACAGAAAATCTGTCTCACAGCAAGACTGAAAAGGCCCAGAAAGTTGCATCTGAGTGATCCAAAAGTAGCATTGAAATGCTATTTTAGCTCTCCAGGAAGATGAAAGAGCTTTTTACTTTCTTGCTATTATTATAACTTCAGAGTGACAAGTGATAAAACAGCCTTGGACTGAGTGCCTCCCACAGTTCTTAACAGTATATCTGAACTGTATTTCTTCATTGATAGGAGTACAGAAGTAAGTTGCTAATTCTGAAAAATTGAATTTTGGAGGTGATAGTTGTGTGTGCAGCTTGATGTGGACAAAAGATACAGCAGTTAGCTGTACAGATGTTGCTAACATACATAGATTCCCTAATCCACAGCTATTTGAATGCCAGTTTGTTCAAAAAAACTGTCCGTTAAAAATGCATAGAAGGCAGGTAGTGTGGCAGAGGTTGACAAGGAAGGAAGAAAATGAGCTAAAGCATGAGGGAGAATAAAAACTTCAGAGTATAGTGACACCAGCTGACTTTGAAATACATTTTGAAGAGGACAGTAGCAGAATGAATATATGGAAAAAGCCCACACAAGTTATGAAAGTACAAGTATACTTCTTCTTTGAAAGTCTCTCAAATCAATTCTTGCTCCATTTTTAGAGGCTTAGCAGCCTCTTTGTTTTTCCTCTGACGTATTGTATAGCATCTGTTATTGTTTGTCATTTTGTTTGTAAGACTTACTAATAAAGCAGACCTTGTAAATAATTTTATTCTTAAATAAGGGCTTTAAAATAAAAGTGGAAATTGTGGCCTACATTCTGTGAAACAAAACAGATTTTCTCAGACAGTTGATAAGATGAACAAGCTATAGTATTTTAGTGTTATTTTAAAGTGTGTATTTCAGGTTCCAGCACTGGCATTTATTAATGAATCTGAAAGTTCCTTCTTTTGATATACAGGGTTTTTGTAACATGTCCCCGTCTTCTTTAGTTTGGCTTCTTACATATCATCCACCACTTTAAGAGAAAAAGTTGGGCTTATCAGTATTGAGAGAGTATAGAAGTGTGTGTATGTATATGCTTATATATATATAAATCTTCTATTAGTTACCAGCTTATTTTTTCTGTCTTCAGAACAGACATAATGTGGAGCTAAATAAAACAAATGGATTTTAATTTTTTTCAATAAGTTCACACTTATATTTTAATGTTTTTTTTTTTTTTTTTTAAACCTGTGCAGTTTGTTTTATAATCTCTTCTCCTCAAGAGATACTTGTCCCAGTCTGCATATGAGAAATGAATAACACATAGATGTTCTGGAACAGGTCTCAAAGAGGTCTGGATATGGGTAATAGTATCTGAGGTACTGATATCCTTAGTACAGGCATTTGGGGCTCACTGTGGTGTCTCCTATTGTGTACTAGATGCTTAGACTATCCTTAGAGGATGCATGTGTGACTGTGAAGTTCCAGAACAGCTGTCACTGTAAATGGGGGTTTCCTGTAATAGCAGGGCACAAATTACAGAACTGCCTAGAGTAAGATGATTGACAGAAAACACAGGGATATGACTTAAACTTGTCTCACTCAAGTCTGTGCATTGTAGAGCAACAAACCCTTCCTGAAAGGAAGATAGAATTTATTGTGCAGGCAAAACTAGGACACATCTATTTTACATCCTAAAGCAGAATATTTTTCCTCTTAATTTCTCATTTCCATAGAAGAATAAATACAAGTTTATTTCAGCTGTTAGCTCTTTCTTTAATCTTCTTCACTCAGAGAACAGCATATTTGTCTAATTGAAGACTGTATTAAAGTACATTGTTATGGGGGTGTTACTTTGCTTTCTTCTTGTAATAGTTTTGAGGCTGCTTGGAAGCATCACACTGCATGGACTATTAATACAAATACTACATTACATGATTTAAGGAGGGCAGAAGGAAAAAGGAAAACTGCACTGACACTTCTATTTCTTTGTTGTATTATAGTTTCATTCAGGAATAAGAGTTTGAGCAGGAGTGTTATCTATTGCCTATAGGGTAGATTTAGCAATTCTGTAGCTATACTTTGATTAAAACTCAGTTATATCTGGAGTTTTGCTGAATAATTTGATAAAAAATTATAATAATCATATGACCCCCCGTGAATATAGTGTTAATATTGTTAATGTCAGATATAATTACTCATCCAATTTCCATCCATCTCATTTATGCTCAAGAATGGAACCTCAATTATTTCTTTTTATAGAAGGTTTTTTAAAGCTATTAAAGCACATTGCAATGGGAAACATTTACATTATTCACATAGAAATTGAATGACATGAGGTGAGGAGGGGAATTCTGACAAATTTTAAAAGATTTTGAAGTGCAGGTCAAATTGACACTTAGCATATGTTATCTGTATTTGACAGTATTTAACATTGGGAAAATGTTGGGTGTTTTAATAGGTTTATCTATGATGCTCTCTGCTTTTAATGTGAAATTGGATGATTCAAGTGTTTGCAATACTAGCTCAGTAAACTTATGAAGTTCCTTTGATGGCAGTGACAAGCTGACAATCATTGTAGGGGAAATGGTGATACTTCCCTCCTGCCTCATGACATTAAAGCTAGTTAGAAACCTCCCAGACAGCATTACTGAAAATGTTTATAACATTTCTCATACAATCCTTGTTGGACAAAATTAGTGTTATAATTAACTTCCTTGAGACTCTGTATCAGTTTAGTTAAAAGGTGTATTGTATTTTGACACTTCATGTTACCAAATAGATTTTTATATTGCCTTGCTTATGTGCAATGCCTAGGCTGAAAGAATAGCTCTGAAGTTGAGCTACAGGCTTTAGGTACTTTTTTTAGGTGCCTAACCACAATGTCACTGCTCAAAATTTCACAATTATTTGCAATACTAACAGTGAAATCCATTTCTCATTAAAGACAGACATAGAAATCCAATGGGTTCAAAACAATTTCACTGGATAACTAGGAATATTGGAAACTAACTATAGTCAATCTTTATTGAGTAAATATGTGTCCTATTATATTAGGAATGCTTCCAGAACAGACGCTTTTTGTAGATTTCAGATAAAGATAGCAGTTCATTATTACCCATGCTTTGTGCCCAGAATCATGCTTGTGAGAGTCACTTAGAGATAATGAAGACTTAGGAAAGGAAAGCAGAACTTCTGAGTACTTTGAGAATTTTAGTTACCCTTTTTCAAACTGTTGCCATAACATACTAATAACTATTCCACAATCTTACTAAATAATAGTTAAAATTACGGGCATCTGTCTAGGCTGATTAAGGTAATTATGATGCTTCCCAATACGGCAGTATCTTAAATTATCTTTGTTGCTTACTTCCAGCTCTGAGAACAAACCAGAAATCTTTGCATGACCCATTTCAAGAACTGTTGAAGCTGGATGAGGTTTTCCACGTATGCACATGCACACATCTTGTTTTCATAGTTACAGGCATGATTACTGATATTTAACCAAAGTTTCATTTCCTGACTCACAAAGGAAGAGCTGCATTTAAACTATTCTACTGAAACACACAGATATTTGCTGTACCTTGATTGATTTTGATGTATCCAGAACAATATATTAAGCCAGGCTGTGCTTAAGAGGGTCAGGTCAGTGTGGTTTGTAGGCCCAGGTGAGGGTGTTCAGGTAATTAAGGTCCATCAGTGCCCTCTGTCAGCTGCTCACACTTCTGTGAGGTTGTGTTGTGTTTTAAATACATTACTGAATCCATGTGAGAGTGAGTTTAGTGCACTCAGCAGGTGAACTGCAGCCTGTGACCAGACCACCTTAGCTGATGCACATTTTTTAGAGCTGTGCAGCCAAGCGCTGAGGAAAGTGTGAAGCTGAACTCATGTGCCTGCCCTGTTGCTCACTCCTTCTACTGGCCACCTGGGGCAGGCACCTGTCCCAGCTCAACCCTTCCCATCACAGACCCCTCGGCTGGTGGGTGGGGTGGGATGGTCCAGGGGTACCAAGCCGTGCTATGTGTGTAGTGGCACAGCTTCCCCTGCGCTCAGATCTGACCACCATTCTGAGGAAGCTCATGCCTGAGGTCCCGCTTGTGACTTGTGGGCAGCTCCATACTGCACTCTGTCCCTCTGTACTTGCTGCCTTCAATGGGGCGTCCTGAGCAGCACAGGCCTAGTGCAGTCCTCAGGGCTGTTAGTGTCCATTAATGGTCACTTACTCACCTCGGATGCTGCGGCTCCCAGCTTGATGCCTCTGAATGCAGTTCCTGAGGTAAGAGAGAAAAAAATTTCCACTGTATTTATGTGTTTACTGGGGGTTTGTGAGTTTTGCAACATAGGGTATGTGAGGAATTTAAAACTTCATCAGCACATTGCTGAGTTGTTTCTGATTCTCCTTGCTGCTGAGGAAGTTTAGCATGGTACTGTAAAATCGTTTTTTCATCTACGAAGCAGTTGTGAAAAGAAATCCACATTTTGCACATAATATCTCAAATACAGCGAGTTTATCTCTGTCTTTTTCAAAACAGAGGCAAGTGGAAATCCAGGAGCCTCATGGAACTTATGAGCATTTCCTTGGTGTGTGGAAGCTAGTGCCAGTAGGAGCAGTGGGTGTTGGTGGGCCTCCTGCTGCAGTGGGTCCCCATGGGAGGGCAAGCACAGTGCTGTGCGTTGCTGGCCACCTGTGCCCAGGTGAGGGTTGAGGGCATCTCACCCCTGGCCCTCTGCATCCTGCTGCTCTGTGTCCCACCCTCCGGCTCCTGTGTGAATACTTTTGATGTTTCTGGTGGTTTTTTGTATGTGCAATGCTAATATCTGATCTCATTTGGGCATTCTTCTCCAGAGTGCGCTTGGCACATCATGCTGTGTCTCTGGTTCCTGTGACTAGTTGCTGTCCCTCTTGAAGCTTGTATGTTTTCATCTTGGAAAAGGAAACACTGTTTTTGTCAATGTATTCTCGTTAGCTCCTTCAGACCTTCAGTTCCTTCCTAGCAAGGGAGGTAGTGTATTTGTAGCTTTTTGTTCGGCAAATCAGAGTATCTTACAAACAAGTTAGTTGTAGCTTTGTATCTTTGTATCTTTTTGTCAGATGTAGCTCTATTTTTAATCATTTTTATCCAGTTAAGTTTGAGAATTGAAATTGTGTTATTACTTGTTTTAAAAAACAAAATCATATAGCACTGTATCACTGAAGCATGTGGAGGTGGTGCTAACAAGGCTGCAATTTTCAGTCAGAATTGAAATGGTGAAGCCATTGATTCCTCGACTGCCTTTACTACTTTCAACTGGGTGCTGTCTGAGCTGAGAGAAATAGTGAGGCTGTGTAAATCAATCATGTCAGTGGTTGATGCTTAAAGTAGCAATGCTTATTTCCTCAAGCCTGCAACTTTTAAAAATTGGACATTAAATTTCTGTTCATGCAAGCCGTGCGTTCATGTGTCCTCTTACTCTGTTCTGTACCTTACTAACTTCCAAAACTTTAACATGCCTTGAGTTTTCAGAAGACATGTATTCACATGTATATGGAAAGTGCTTTGAGGTGGATGAAAGGTCATCTTCAAATTCCAAAGCTCAGCTGAGTCTTGGCTGGGCTGCTGCCAGACTTTGAGCTACCAGAATTTGAGCTTCAACATTTTCGAGTATTAGTGTTTGTTGTATTCTCTATATCAGTAGTGCTAACATTTTTTCAAGAGTCAGTTTTTTCCTATTGGGAATCCTCCATGCTCCCAAATACACACAATATTAATATCTAAATATATGATATGTAAACACAGCTGTATTTCAAATGTGACATAATGAAAAATGAATTTTCCAGTTTGTTTAAATATTTCTTTTAATTGGGGGAACTCAAGATCATGAGAAAATAATTTTTAAATGATTCACTGGTAAACTTAAAATGTGTTTCTGGTCAAAAAGATTGTGATTTCTGCTTTCTGTTTTATAAGCATAATGATCTAAAAGAAGTCAATTGCAAAGGAATAATCAAAATGCTGTCAAGTGAATTTAGCCCCCCTCTGTGAAGGTTCCACTTGCTCACTTGCTGCAAGAAAAGCAGAAAATGAGTGTCTGGAATGGTCTTGTCCTTTTTTTTCGTTTTTTTTTTTTGGTAGCAGCTTAAAATATTTTATGTCAAATTTTGCTACCGCACAGAAGATACATGCCTTTGTTGAAGTTAAGGCTTATGGAACCTTGGTTATATGACAGCTAAATCTAATGGAAATGTTACATTTATGCCTACCTGTAGTGTTACTCTAAATCAGAATTCATCTTGACCAGTGGTTGTCAATCTGGTTTTTTTTTAACTTCTTAATTTTTCTGTTGTGCAGGTGAGAATAAGTGATGACTTACAGTACTGTGTCTGCATTAGACTATTCATGGTCTGGAATGTTTGTGCTTACTGCAAAACAGTTAATCACTGTAGTGTCAGGTTTCCATTGGCTCTATTATATTTTATGTTACTTTCAGAGCAAAAATCATTGTTTATGTTCTGAAGACTTCAGAAAATTGAATGCCTGATTAAAGCTACTACAATATATGATTTTCTTTTTGTGTAAGACATGCACTGTTGAGAAATATAGTATATTTCTCACTGTGGGTTGGTTTCTTGATCTTCAGGAGAGATAAAAAAATCCTCAATATGTAGAATTTGTTTATTGTCAACTTGGCCAAGACCTTAATATTAGTAATGTGGAGTTCATACTGGCAGACTGAAACTGAGATGGCTTTGTTGCCTTCTTAAAAGCCTTATGTTTCCTAACCATCATTAATTATTTTTAAAACAAACTTGCAAATGCAAACCCAGTCAAAATTTCAGGATAATTTTAGAGATGAATCTTTCCAAGGTTAGCTTGCCAGCTAAGATGTCCATAAGTACCATTTGCAAGAACAGCTTTTAGGAATTTTTGCATCTCTGCTAGAATAGTTTTACAGTAGTTTTTGGCTGTCACATCATCTATTTGGCTAAGTGATTATGGTAAGACTTTTTAGGTTAGTTACACATACATTCACATCCTAGAAATGAGAAGTTCTAGAATCAATCTTTCATTGTGTATTATTGCTGCTCAACCTGTAGATTAGGACAACTAAAATTTCATTATTAGAAAGTTCATGAGGCATGAACAAATTAAGGAAATTTTTAGAATCTTTCATCCCCTGAAGGCTCTTAGTATTTGCAGTCATCAGCCACACCATATTTGTGACTCTTTAATAATGTGCAACTAATTAGGTCACAGCTCTGTACATTAGAAATAAAGTTCATAAAAGAAATCTAGTTAAGATATAAAGTGATTTGCAGCATTTTTTTTCTTTGTGTTTAATTGCTGGTTTTGGCAGGACTGGGAGTACTTATTGGTTAAGAGCTGATGGATTTTTCATTGATGGTGCACTTAATTTAAAAAGATGACATATATTCATATCAACTTCAGTTTGCCAATGCAAACGTATGCATGCTTCAATTGAAAGCAAATACCCCTTTAAAATAAAGCAATAATGACTTTATTTGCAGCTAAAAATATGTCCCTTTATTTATGGAAAAACTGTCAGGCCAAGGATGTGCATAGTGAAGAATGTATGAAAACAACTCCTTGAAGCATAACAAGCAATCAAACAAAAATAACCCTTTCGAAAAAAAAGAAGCTAGAAGCACAGTTAGCTGGTGACTGTGGTTATGAAGTCAATGGTATTTGTACATGAAAATTCCTGGTATTCATGTTTCACTATTTAAGCTTGAAAAATGCTTATAAGCTAGTTTTGAACATATACATGCACAGTTGATAAGTTTAAATTAAATTGGTGTCCTTTCCTGATTCTGTTATCCAGCAAAAAGCAAGGAAATTAGCAAGTTGCACTACTTCCTGTAAATGGATTTCAAGGCTAATGTTGAGAAGTTACTTCAGTCTGAGCCATTTTGGTATAAGTTAGGAAGTCAAAAGTATCTTTGTCAGCTAATGAAGACAAACGTTTTGGCAAAGTAGAGT
This sequence comes from Bolborhynchus lineola, assembly GCA_025448015.1. Classification (NCBI taxonomy): domain Eukaryota; kingdom Metazoa; phylum Chordata; class Aves; order Psittaciformes; family Psittacidae; genus Bolborhynchus; species Bolborhynchus lineola. The sequence continues at coordinate 26,713 of JAOEHX010012621.1, forward strand.
CAACACTACTTGTTCATGGGGATTGGAGCGTTATGGCAAAGTATATTTTAAAAGCTTCCTGTTGTAATGTTTGACATTGTATGTTAACTCTTAATGCTTTCATGTAATGCTTTTCCCTTTTATTAACAAGAATTGAGTCCATGAAGTTAATGCTGTGCTTACTTGGAAAAAAAAAAAACAAAAACAACCTCTTTCTTATGTTAAAAGTTTTATTTGCAGACTGTAATAAATAATGACTTAAAGTTTAGCCTGAAAACTCATGTGCTGCTCATCAGAATTTATCTCTTTAAGTTAATATTTGAACAGACCTAGTTATCTGTTAGGTAGAATGGTTGTTAAACTTAGTTTATGTAAGAAAACTTTGATTTTTCTTGCAGAATTGGAATGCAGTGAGAAGGAAGAAAGTTTTTCTGTTATCAACATTTGTGGTTTTGCTTAAGAGAGTTATTGATGATTATTTCATAACCCAAGCTTTGAATCTTTCAAATGAGATTTTAATTTTTTCTTTTGATTGCCTTTTTCTTACTATAGAAACATATTTTCAAAAGTATATAATAATGCTAGAAACATCAGAGATGCATCACTTCTGTCAAAGAATATATGGTGTAGTTTTGGTGTTGAGAATTCGTGATCTTGAGCTATGAAATGTTGAGAAATAAAATGATGAAACTTATCTACAAGCGTCCTTGAAACAGATTGTTAAATACTTCTGTTAAGAGAGTGAGGTCAACAACAATCTTTTTAAGAGTTGGAGTTTAATTTGTAAAGAGATGAGAAATTACTGTAGCTTACTGAAGTACAGTGTAGTGTACTCGCACTTTAGATGACAAATTGGTGCTGTGGTGGCGTAAGTTGCCACAGTCTGAAATTTGGAGTAGTGTATCCAAATGCAATACAGTGGACCAGGTTAGAGAGGGTTAAGTCATGTTCTCAAGAGTAGAGTCATTCCTAAGAGTGGGAAAAGAAACTCAAAAGGGTTTCTGGAATACATTTATCTACTGTTGCCAAGACTAGTGCCTAGGAATGATGCACAGACCCAGCTATGTTAAATGCTGACTGCAGAGATTAAACATGTATTTAGCTACAGTTTATAGTCCAAAGTGAATAACTATATCTGTTGCAGTTTCAGCTGGAATATTCAGGCCACTGTCCTGAGATGTCAGCTGTTACTTAGTAATTTTTGCTCACACACCACTTTTTTCTTTTTTTTTTTTTTTTTTTTTTTTTCCGGTTGAGCATTTAGGAAAGGGACAAGTTTAAAAATTTTACTTCTTATGATGAGTGGTTGTTATAAGAACTGGCATAAACCTCTGACAGCTCCTCTTAAGCGTGTATTTGGGGAGGCAGACCTTTGCTGTCTTATTTTTGTTGCAAGAACCTTTGAGATAGTCAGGCTCTGGGATGGGCTGTTTGGACAGCTGGTCCCTCTGTTTCATAACTGTCTCAAAACAGTGAACCAGATGGATTTAGTACCTGTAAAATACACCTTTGGGAATCCGTGGCAATGAAAGTTTGTAGTGATACAGGTAAAGCTTTATGAGGACAAATGTTCATCACTTACCCACTAAAAGGATCTGATGTGTAGCTGAGATCTTATTTTATTTAGTAGGTACATAATTAGCATGTTGCAGAATTTGATGGCTAGGAGTTGTAGCCATAGCCTTAAGCCAAATAATTAAAAATAAGAGTTGCACTGCTATGAAATTAGTGTTCTTCTGGGGTGAAATTTTGAATGTATGTCCACATATACCTTTTACATATGTTTAGTGTTGAAATTAATTTTATTTGTGTATCTTGATGAGACTGTTTTCTCTACCTAAGCTTGGAATCTTTGTGTATGCATGATATCTGTTCTGTACAATGTACTGTAAAATGAGTAAGTGTATATTTGTATATATTTGCACATTTTCTGTTTACTTCACATGCTATCTAACAGTGAAATTAAACTTTGTCTATATAAAAGACAGAGGCTTACTGAGAGCTCTTAAGTTGTTTTAATGTAATGAATGCATCAGGTGAAGCATCATTTTATTGCATGTACACATAGAAGATCTGTTAAAAGATGGACTAGGAATTTGTACCATTTTTTTTAGATCCTAAAATCTCATGCATAATATACACTGAAAAAGGCAAACGGTTACTAAGAATAAAAATGTATGAAGTATAGCTGCTCAAGAAACAACAGAACTTCGGGGAGACAGAAAGTGTAGCATTATTTCTACCTAGTACTTCTTAAAGAGAAGCATAGCTCCCTTTAGATACTCTCCCACACTTCTACTTAAAGCAAATACCTTTTGTTGTTTTGTTATCCAGCTTTCGAGCAGCTTCTTTGAGTGAAAATGCTGCAGTAATTCAAAAGATCACTTTTCTCTCTGTAAAGGGGGAAAAAAAAAGGTTAAAAAAAATTCTTGCATCAATCTATGCATTACTATTTTCATCTTCCTATAATAATATTCCCCTTAAGTTAAAACATTAATAATTTAGTACTCTCTGGTTTATTCTGAATTGTTCCAAATATTTTGCTGCAGTGGGCCAGTGATATTTTTGCTGTTATTTTATTTTTCTTGAAATAGTTGGGTAACAAATGATTGGAACACAGAAGTAGTCTGTAGAAGCTGATTTGAAGAAGAGAAGCAGCATAGCTGTATTAAGAAGATTATGACCCAACCTTGTTAGTCCTTCCTGTGGGCTATTCTGGCTTTCTCAGGTAGTGCTATATGTTGCTGTGTACATGGCTGTATGTTGATAAAAGCTGTGTAGTGCTCAGCAGTCTTGGTGTGTTGCATTTGATACACTACAGTTATACGGGGTTGTTTTTACCTGTCTTTGGGTTTTCTGGATCATCTTTTGTAAGATTACTACTATTCAGTAGAAACCATGAGTTCAGAGTCTGCTCTTGTGAGCCAATGAAACCTAGCATGAATGATGACTTTGAATCAGGAGCAATAATAAAGAGATGCTGCAAAATGGAAGAAATAAAACAGAGTAATTTAAACCTATCTAACTAGCAATGATTATTTTGACTCTTACTAATAGCTTTATGATATTTGTAGAACATACAAATGGGGGAGTTATGTGAGATTGTACATTAAATTTGTGTTAACACAGGAGTAATGACATTGAAATTATACGTTGATGTCTTTTGCAGTTTGACTGTCTGGCAGTATGTTTGACATGCAACATTATGTATTGTTCTGTAATTTCATATGAAGCAGAACAGGCTATTTAAGATGTCTGCACTCATATTACTGCTCTTCCAAGAGCATTATCACTATCTTCCTTAGTGATATCAGTGGAAAACAACCTATCACTGTGTTGAAATAACTGGTTATGAATACAGCTGTGTGTTCCAGAATATTGTTCAAGTCAAGCAGCAGCTGAAGTAAAGAAAATCAGCATTTTAAATGGCAAAATTGATTACTGGTCAAGAGTAAAGCAGAAAGGAAAAATAGAAAACTGTAGACTTTTAGTCAAGAATATAGACAATGAAAATTAGAGAGGGTAATCAAATTGAAAATAGGTAGGTGTTCTAAAGATGTGTGTTCCTACGTATAGTCAAAATATTGAAGATTTTAAACTTTATTCGTGATTTGGTTGTCGTAATTTGAAGTATTCACTAATGTCCTTGGAAGTTAGAGTTTAGTCTTGCCCATTTCTGGAAGCAAGAGTCTTGTTTATATGCTTGTTTGATTAAAAAATGTGGGGAGATTAATTTGCTTTTTGTACCTATTGCCTTTAAAGCATTATTGTGTTTCTCTTGGTGACTGGAGGCAACTTGTTGCTAAATAACATCTCTTTATGTGTGTGTGCTCCAATTTTGAATCTTGACAATTAAATTCATAAGCAGTTTTGACTTAATTGCAGTATTTAGGAGGGCTTGTATTGATTTAATCTAGGTTATAGTACTGTCTTGCTGATGTGTAGATTTTAGAAAGATAATTGCAGATGAGAAAAAAGATGTCATTGAAATGGGGCTGAAACTATTGTAGCTTGTAACAATATGACAGGTTTTTAATAATTTCTTACCATTTAGTTTCTTCAAATGGTCAAGCAAATTAAAGCCTTGATGAATACAGATTGTGTGTGTGTGTGTGTTTAACTTCAGATTTACACTGGTATGAAAGTTGAATGCAAGTTAAGCTTCATGTTAAATATTTTTATAACCAAAATGACAATGTGTATGTATACATTACTTAACTAGTGTAGCCACTGTTTTTGTAGTTTAAAAGGATGCTGTAGTTCCTTATTGCTTAAAATAGCAGAAGGACGGCTCAAATTTAAATACATTAAATATATGTATTAAAACATTCATGGGTTATTACAGTAAATTATCTGCTTGTGACATCCTTTGACTGTGTGTTTCAATAATCTGAGTTCTTCCCATTCTGTTGACTTTTGTCATAGAACCATAGAATCATAGAATGGTTAGGGTTGGAAAGGACCTTAAGATCATCTGGTTCCAACCCCCTTGTCATGGCACCTCACACTAAACCACGCCACCCAAGGCTATGTCCAACCTGGCTGTCGTGGTTTAGGCCGTAAATCAGCCACGCAGTTTGCTACATGGAGAATCAAAAGAATGCAACTCCCACAGGTTG
>JAOEHX010012624.1:4030-20401 GCA_025448015.1 Bolborhynchus lineola
TCACTTAGAGTATTGTGTGCAGTTCTGGTGTCCTCAACATAAAAAGGACATGGAATGGTTGGAACAAGTCCAGAGGAGGTCCATGGGGATTATCATGGGACTGGAGCACCTCCTGTATGAAGATAGGATGAGAAAGTTGGGTCTGTTCAGCCTGGAAAAAAGAAGGCTGCATGGAGACCTCATAGCAGCCTTCCAGTATCTGAAGGAGGCCTTTAAGGGTGCTGGGGATAGACTCTTCATTAGGGACTGTAGTGAGAGGACAAGGAGTAATGGTTTCAAACTTAATCAGGGGAAGTTTAGATTGGATATAAGGAGTGCTGAGGCACTGGAATGGTTTGCCCAGGGAAGTTATGAATACTCCATCCCTGGTGGTGTTCAAGGCCAGGGTGGACATAGCCTTAGGTGATATGGTTTAGTGGAAGGTGTCCCTACCCATGGGAGCGGGGAGTGGAACTAGATGATCTTAAGGTCCTTTCCAACCCTAACTATTCTAGGATTCTGTGTTTTCAAATCAACTTTTTTTTTTTTTTACTGAAAAGATATTTTCTGACTTCTGATGCTGCTGCTCATTTCATACGCTGAAGGTGGTATCCTGGATTTGTTAGAAATGTTTTCCCATGAAGATAAGGATGTCATCAGAGACCCGGAGCATGGACAGGATGAAGCAAGTGACAGGAAGAGAGAAAAATTGCAAACACTGTCACACAAGTACTCTGAAGAATGAAGACTACCACTGCTAGTAGGGAAGCAGAAAGACTTCTAAATGATGTTTTCTTTTCTGAGTTTTCCAAGCAGCATCACTGTGGGTCCTTTAATGACATGTTTACATTTGTTAATTCCATGCTAAGGTTTGGCAGTCACCCACACAGAAGGTAATTGGAGTTAGTAGAAGCAGAAGTACCTCTTACAAGCCTACCTCCTTCTGCGCATCTCGGGTGGAGGTGGGCTGGGCAGAGTGACAGCTGGCCCCTTACTGACAGGCTGCATCACACTGGGTGACTTCTGGGTTTGTTATTATTCCAGCACACTCATATGAAAATTTGTCTTCTGTCACAATTTTCAGTTGTTGACTGGAAGCTGTTCAGCATCCTGCAAGCACTTACGGCCTCTGGGCACTGTCAGAGTAAATCCCAGCACCTTAGTGAGAGGATGACACAATAATCGAAGCTTACATTTTTGAGGCAAAGAAGGAACACAAGGATTCAGCAGTGGCCCATTTGGTGTTGGTCAGTGGATTCCACACTTAAAGGAGCCCTGGATGTCTTCCTTCTGACTGTCATAAAACATGGTACTGCTTTTCAGTCCAGCACCTAGGGGACAGTTACTCTTTTCACAAAAACACATGACAGCACACTACAGCAAACCCAAATAAATTAAGTCTGCACACTCAGGCCAGAAAGAAGACTGAGTGCACACTTGGAGAAAGCTACCTTTTTTCTCCCACAGGTGATCAAGACTGAAATGCTTTGAAATGCATGAAAAAAAGGAGTTTGGGGTGAAGAAGCACTGCCATCACCCCTTCCCTGCCCTCTCTGGGGGTACACATGCAGCCTCAAGGGTTATCAGTCTGCAAGCCTTCACTAGAGAGTTAGATTCTCTCTTAAGTCACCCACCTACTGCCAGTTAAAGCTTGAAAATTTTGGATAAACTTCCCATTTTGGGTTTTTTTGACCATGAGGTGGTTGGATGGGTCTAACATCATTGCAAGTTTCAGGCAGTGGCCTGAACAGTGGCAGAGTCCCCCGACAGAGATTGCCACGGAGCTGTCAGCTCAGGCCCACCTGAGCAGCAGGCAGAGCAGAGGCTGCAGAACAATGATAGATGTGCCACCTGTACTTCCCATTGGGAAAAAAAGATCCGTTATGTTCCAAGTGTAAATTTAAAGAGGAAGTACTAGTGCAGCATGGGGCAGAGGGGTCAGCAGCAAATGGTGGCTCTGAGTTGGGGTCATATTTCTCACCTTTCACAGTGCACACTCAGGGCTGCCAGCTTGCCTGCCTACCAGTGCCCTGCACAACCATATACTGGGGGACACCAGGCCTGGTGTCACCCTAAAGGAAACAGAGCTTTCCTGGGGAGAGCACAACAGGCACCATCTCTGATCAGAGAGGTGATACAGATCTTGATGGGATTCATAGGCTAAAATGGCTTGATTGAACAAATGACTTGTTTTATTCCTGTCTCCTTGCCTTGTTTATTTTTAGTTGCATCCTCTTTGTCCCTGAGAATCAGTAGCAGTTTCACAGAAAGTCTGAAGCTCATCTTTGCACTGCTGTGATCAGGCAGCTATGAGTAGAGTGCACACTAAAAACACTTCTGTTGTGCTCAAGTGGCGATCTGTAAGCAGTGCAAACTAACCACCAACCCAGGGCAATCTGTTAACAGGGAAATGGTAACCAACCTGAAATACTGAAAAGTAAAAGTAATGATCTGTCTCTGTTGTCACCACAAGCTCACATTTGCCTTAGTACAGCCTCTGTACACAGCAAGGTCCGATAAGAAATTGATACCCTGCATGTCAATATTCCTCTTTCTCAAGGAATAGAAAATACCAGTGACAATTATGTGGTGGCTGCCGGACTTATCCATGGTAAGCATTGTATAATGAAGAGGTGTGAATTTAATTTACAGTGACTTTATAACTCAAGTGATGCTTACTGTTTTCCTGTCTCTTCTCATCAGAAGTGTTATTTTGTCCTATTAATCCCAAAGATGGGGTAGAAAAATAAATCCGACTCTTCTTAATATTTCCATGGTATTCCCCCAAAATTACTAGATCAGACATAGCAAAAAATGATTCTTGCTTTAACTCAGTGCAATTTATTTGTCTCCTTTGGGTAGGAAGGAGTTACCCAGTTTAAGAACCCTTCCTTACATACCATCACCACAACTAAACACTTTACATTTCCAGTTTACATATCCATCATACTGGCACTTGTTGACTTCATCACTGATTTATGCTCTCCCCTTTAGTTTCTTTCTTGTTTTATTTAGCCATGCACTTACTTTCTGATTAAAATTTGTCATATGTCCATGCAAACCAAGGAGAGACTCAGTTTCCATTTTGCTACATCTTGTCCTGTCTGCCATTTAGATGCCTCTTTCCACCTAAATTCTCAGTACACTTAGTCTTGCTGAGAGCATATATATGCCTGATGTCTGATGACATCAGACAGACATGACATAGCATTTACCTGCTTGGGTAGCCCATCCTCCACATGCCCACCTCGCCAGTTCTGGGTGAACCTCATGAGTGGCATCACCTTACCAAGAACACCAACCTCTGTGACAGCAGACATGGAAGTGGGCTCCCACTGCACCTTCACACCCTGCAGCCTCTTCCCTTCTCTATGCCTTCTGTTTCTTCATATGACATTTTCCAAGGTCCCCACTCTTTTACTCTGTGTTTTCATATAAAATAGAGTTGAGTTGTCCAGCAAAGTTCTTTCCTAGCTTTGCAGGGTTTAGTAATTAATTCCTCCACTTTCATGGCTTTACTACTGAGTTTTTCCTCTTGAAGAAACCAAATTAACCTTTCTTTTAAACCTGTTTTTATCACTGTTTCAAAACTGCCATTAAAAAATTCCCTACTGACACAAAAATAAATATTCTTTTTGAACTGCCTTTTCATGCCAAGGGAAGCAGAAAGCAAACAGATCCATTTCTCTACATGAACAGTCTTATCTAGTCTAACATGAAAAGGAAAATAAAGTTATACATTTACCTGATGCTTTTAAAATGCATAACAGTTTCTTTTTGCCATCAGAAGTAACGGTGTATAAATGTTTTGTGTACATATCCATACATGGTTTATGTTATAGCTATATAGTTTGTATAGACACATGAAAAAAGCCTTACACTTACCTTTGAGAAGTAACATTTATCCCAGGTTCAGTAAAATAGTCTCAGACAGGCACTTAGACCTTCTTTCTATGCCATGCATCCTTTTTTCAATAGCAGATATAATCAGAAAAATCCTGGTTGATCTCTAGCAAACCAAAATGCAGACTAGATTGTTTGTCAGACGCAGCCTGATTAAGTCATGTCCAAGTGTGTGGATCCCTGAGACTCCTTTTTCAGTAATATCCAAAGCACAAAAAGGGGGAAGAAAAAAATAAAAATAAAAGAAAGAAACAAAGAACAATAACAAAAAAAAAAAAATTGAATAACTTGTTCTTTTCGTGTTTGGTTTAAAAACCCTAGTCTTGGATGACTACGCAGCCTGCAGGCTTTTCAAGCATTCTGATCCTAATGCATCCCATGGTAACCCATGCATTTTGGTACTGCAAGTCTTCAAAGTTCATACTAGCAAGCCCTGATTCTGTATATATGCGTGCATGTTCAGGAGGGGGGTCGAGCTGTATCATGAGGGGGAAGAGAGACAGAGAGATACACACACACGCAGAGGTGGAAAAAGGAAAAACAGCAAACTGGAGTGATCTCACAGAATGCTCTAGATGGCAGAGCCTGCACAGCTTGTAAGACAAGCAATGTGCACACACCATCAAAATAAAAAATAAAAAATAAAGGAGAGAAAAAGAGAGGGGAAAAAAAAACACCCCACCCAAGAGAACTAGCAGGCAGCTTCAGGAATTTCTTCTTACCTCTTCTGACGATGCAACGTACAGCAAATGCTTTGTAATGCATAGGAATCCTTGCAGGCACGACTCAGATCCCTCACTTCTGAAGCAAACAAATATGTAGCACAGAAAAGGGAAGAAAATCTGACACCAGAGCAACAAAGGGTACCAAAAGAAGCTATTAAACAAGTAAGAATGTCAGGGAGGAGGTTTGAGTAGGTGGGAGGAGAATAGCTCGTACAGAAAGCAGCATCCAAACTCCTGGTCCTAATACAGATTGTCTCTGTAATTAGGTGGCAAAGCACTGCCTTCTAAGCCACTGCGTAATAATAGAAACCTAAGCTGTGTAGACACAGCCTGACGTGCTAAACCCTCAGGAGCTACACTCAATGTTTGTCAGTGGGAAGCATGTCAGTTCTCTGAGGGTGGGGGAAGGTGAGGGAAAAGGGAAAGGGGGAGAAATTTTACTGCAGAATGCACAAACTGCAGCTGCAAAGAGCTCTCGGGTGGTGCCAATGCCTGAAATGTTATAGTGGAAGCTGTATATATATATGTATAAAGAGAGATATACAATATGTGGTACCAAGGACCTGTTTTAGTGAGGCTAGGTTAACGGTTGGACTTGATGGTCTCAAAGTTCTTTTCCAACCTTAACTATTCTATAATTCTGTGATTCTAGTAACACTGTCAGCTCCATTCACGCTATTCAATACTATAAGAATTTGCCCTTGTTACATTTTAGTAACTTACATAACAAAGAGAAGAGTATGTACAAAGATTTTCTGTTAAATACTATTATTTCTGATGCTGGTGTCAAGAAGTAGTTGTCCCTTGGTACAGAACAGTATTGGAATATCTAAATAAAACCTGAATTAAGATTAAAGAATTCAGAAGGGTTAATCAACCTTTCCCATTTACTGTCTGGTTCCTCTCTACAGCCCCCCAGACACAGAGACACACATTTTCTTCTGCCTTGGTTGAAGAGGCATCTAGACAGAGCCAGGGAAAAGATGAGCACTGTCTAAATAAGAGCAGGCAAAACCCCAGTTTGTTAGGTTACCACACACTAGTATCAATGTTCCAACAAACAGAGCAATTTATAATGTACATGGAAGGAATAAAACAAACAAACAAACAAACAAACAGAACCCACAAGGAGGAAGGATAATTTTGCAGTGGAAATTTACCTGGAAATTGCAGCCCTGGATCACACTTACAGTGTGACACCATCTAGTCCGGAATCCTGCTTCTAGACAGCCATCAGTACTACACATCTCCAAGGAATCTGAATGAATTTGTACAATCAGGGTTAGACAGCCAGGGCTAACCTGTTTATGGGCAAAGCTTCTCCTTAATCCCTGTTCTTTAAAGATTAGTTAATGCACTGAAGCATGAGCAGGAGAACTGTCTACCTCTGCACTTCCAGATTAAACATGTAAAGTCTGATTCTGAGGTTGTTTGTAGTTGGTGTAAAGTACATGTCTTTTTAGGCACCCCAAATCTAAAGAGAAAATAATCTTCTGATACTTTGTAAACAACCCAATATGAAAAAAAGGCATGAGTTCAGAAAGAGCTTTAGTATTTCACTCTGGAGAGTGAGAATCATATTGTTATTGACTTATCTACCCTCGTTACTCTCCTCATTTACTCCTGGTGGAAGCACCACATGTATTTTGAGAGGCCATCCAGTGCAGGCAGGAGAACCAGGTTACTCTACTAATAGGCAGGTATTAAATATGGCCTCTAGAAGGTCAAACCAGACTGAACTGAAAACTTTGGAGACATTTTTTGAGAATGACTGCATAAAGCAACACATACTTTTTTTTGGAGGGGCTCATGAAAAAGATTCTGCTTCAAAATTCAGATTCCTTACTGTTATCTGTCTCACTCCTCTAATCTATCCCTGCTGTGTTCCTTGGGGGACCCTCTGTACCCATAAAGTGAAGCTGCAGATGTTGCACATAAGAGAGTTACAGTGTGCTAAAAGAGAGGAGTACAATTGTCTATTTTGCAGCCTATCTGTCTTTCCTTGGGTTTATGTGGAACAGCACTGAAAGGCTCTTCTTAGGAGGAAGACCAAGAGTTACAGTTGTTCATAACCTTACTGGGCACTGAAATAAACAGCCTGGCCAAAGAAAGAGTTGAGAGGCTGGTAACTGCAAACTCAGCATTAAGAATCTTAAAACAGTACTTCAATTACTAGATAGCTAAAATATAACTTTAGTAAGCTAACCTTAAACAAAGACCCTGAGAATCCTGGGACAAGTATGTTGGCTAGAAAATCGAATTGAAGCTCTAATCATGTCAGTGCCTTCTGAAATAAATGTCAGTGTATCACAGAGAAGACATCTCTTAATGACATCAGGAATTAATAATAGACTCTGAGACTAGTGTTTCAGAGTCTGATTTGAAAGCAAAGTGTTTGCAATGACAGGAATCAATGCACTCCAAAAATCTACCAAAAACCTTTCACCAACTACAGCTGTGACAGTGATGATTCCCAGGGAAAAAACAAAGGTGATACAACCCTTGCAAAGTCACCCAAAAAAGGATTTTCATGAGGCTGTGGTGTGGTGGGTTCCCAGTGTGCTTTCTAGTTTTTCTTGATAGCCTTCAGACTTAAGTCAGAATGGTGTTCATCCTGTAGCTTCTTATCTCTGCTAATCATCCCTAATATATATTGCTTTTCTCCCAACTAAGGAGCTTCTCAGTGAATCAACCTCTTTCTTCCTTGGTCATTCTAGCAGGAAGGGAGCTACCACTTTCATTTGTCTTTTGCTCAGGCCTCCCCTCTTTCCAATCCTGCCTTAGCTCAGAGTCAGCCAAGATGCTTGCTCTAACTACATCTGCTCTCATTTCCACCTCCAGGGAATTCCTATTGCCATCCCAAGAGCCACAGGACAAATCCTGTTCTGCTGAGGTAGTGATCTTCTCACAGGCCCACACCACTTGCCTCTGGAAAGAGCTGTTAAGGTTCCCATTCCATCCGATTCCGGACTTGGATCTAGAAAGTACACGAGAGACCATGACTACATATTATAAAATCTATGCTTACTGAACCTTGCTGAACAGCTGAAGCTTTCAGTGATGCAGCAATTTCTGTGCCCCAGAAAAGTGCATAATTCCTTTATGAAAGGGTCTTATAAAGCCCTTATAGCCACATTCATGTATGTTCCCTTGTACAATGACAACCAACAAAAAGACCTAGCTTGACACAGAAGTTTTGTAATAAAGATGTTCTCCTTTGACACACAGTGCCAGGTACAATACCCAAACCCAAGAAAAGTTTGAACTAGGACAACAGGGTGACAAAAAGTAGAACCTACATGCTTTTGCAACCTCCAGGACAACTTTACCTGCCACAAACATTATTCTCCTTTCCAAATCTAGCAGAGAACATGCTGAAGCCTTTAGCCATCTGATTGACAATAAAATCTAAAAATTACATGTAGACATTAGCAATTCCCATTTCCTGCCCACCCGCCTCCTAGTCAGCGCTGGTCACATGACTCTTTAATCAATGGCTATAAATCAATTACACTGATTGAAGGACAGTTTAAAAACATTTGGTCTGTGACACTACTGATAGGAACAGTTATCAGGAGCTGAACCTGCCTGGTTTCAAATACTGGAGATTTGGGTAAAAAGACCTGTCTTGGGTGCTGTTCAGCTCAGGTCTTTACAAATCATTGAATAGCTGTTTGCACATGTATATGCCAGTACAAAATATCCATCTCACATCCTCCACCCACACATCCTCTGCTTTTAAAAGTGGCTCCAGCCAACAGACAAACTGAATATGCATTCTTTCCATTTCATGCATCTTATCCTGGGGAAATCCTAGTCCAAGATTTCTAGACTCAGAGACAGAACAGAAAGCAGGACCTGTTTCACAGTGCAGTGGGAAAAAAAAGAAGGATTCTTGAGGTTATTAATGAGGCAAAGGCAGTATAGAAGGTTGGTTTTGCAAAGCACTATCATAAAAAGTGCAGGAAATATGAAGATGAACTTCTTTAAAAACACTCTAATGACTTCACAACAGTCTTTCATTGTCCGTCTTGTAGCTGAATGCAGAAGGGTTTCCAAATACCAGGAAGCATTTTTTTTCCGATCCTAAAATCAGTGATGTCTTCATAATCTACTCTATTTTAAGCATTCATCTCAGCTGGAATAATCAGGATACATATGCTAACCTTAAGAAGATCCACTAAAGCTTTGTAGATGCTCTGAAAGAAGGTCGGCATAATATTTTTACCCAGGGTTATTATTCTTTCCAGGTTCTTCCTTTACAAGCAAGGAAATCCTTGCACTTCTGTTTTGCATAATCAGATGTCTAGCTCAGTGAGTGAAATTTAATGCCCTTTGATTGATAGGTTAGGACCAGAAGCAATTGTTACAGGCATCTCATTTCACCTTCTGCATAACCTCAGTTACAGAATTCCTCTCTGTGGCTCCTGCATCCGTCTTCATACTATTTGCTGATACAGAAAATGTATTTTATAAAGACAGTTGCTTTATTTAATGATTTTAAGTGATGAAGCATTCATCCCCCACTCTTTTATAAAGCCAGTCCAATCTTTAATTGCTGTCATTATCAAAAAAATTCCACACCTCAGTTTGTTAGTCAGAATATTCTTGTCTGTTATTAAAAGCCAAAAGTGATTATTATGAATTATAGCTGGGTATCTTCTTATCAGAAAAATCAAAATGAGGAATAGTAGAAGTTTCTCCTAGATAAGTGGATTTGTTCCACTGGGGGCACAAAAGTGCTACTTGAGACCAATGCAATATAACTAACTAAACAAGCAAACAAACAAACCCCAAACAAATAAACTTCTTGTTTAATGGCCATCTCTTTCAGCACAGTGTTCATCAGAATAAAGAGTCTGACCTTGGTAGTGCTTTCCTATTTCTTTTGATTTGATGGAAAATACATTAGCTTCCACAGTATACCTGGAGGCAGCAGTACTCTGCCATCTTCCCTTCAGGAAGCAGGACCTCATACTGGCAGGTTTGCAGCCTCTGGCATTGATTCTTTCTGTGGGCAGAGTGTTCCTAATCACCAATAAAATCCAGAGGGGCAGCAGATGCTCCACATGCAGTCAGTTCAATAAAGACATGGCACAAGATGAGTGTGGATAAGAATCTTCATTTTATATTTTGACCCTTGCCACACAGAACAAGAGATACTAATGTTTTTTTACTATTGAAAGAGGATATGCAGGCTTGTCTTATAGCAGGGGGTCCCTTCTAGGAGAAGATGTTGTTAGGCTGTAATCCTCTGTTACAATTGCACAGACAAGAGCAATGTAAGGGAGGTTAGGCTCTCTACTACCCTGCCTGGGGCTTGCTGCAGCGATTCCCTTACCAATCCTGTATTTCTACCAGCTGAATCATTTGTCTGCATGCACTGTTACATGATACATATTTTCTTTGTAACTGTCTCATTAAAAAGTCTTTGGAAGGAGAGAAGGTTTGGTTGAGGTTTTTTAACCTCTAAGGAAAGAACAATCAGGAGAGATTAGCCACATGTAACCCTTAGACAGGATTTGTCAACCAGGGATAATGTTGTGAAACCTGTCTTATGCTGATCGTGCCAGGACACAGGTACTCTAGCATAGAGTGAAAAAGAGCCCATATCTAGGACAAGATCAGCTGCTTAAGCTGTTTATGAACAGTCCTGCTGCTGTCAAATTTGTGTGTCTCAGACATGGAAAGGAACGGTTACAATTTTGTATCTAAAAAGATAAAAATACATAGGGGAGGAAGAATCTTTTGGCCAGACTCTTGTTTTGTACCAAACTACAGCCATCACCATAAATAAAGTCAGTATTTTCTAAAAGTTACCACATTAAAGTGTGAAGGTGGCAAATGAATGAATCTGTCAATAGTCTCAATAATCTGCATTGTAAATTATGGGAAGAGAGGACCATTCTGCCTAGTCACAAAGCACTTAGTTTCTGTGGTCACAATTATCTGCAAGCTATTAGGCTTGCTAAGGATAGAGGCAGGCACTTAATAGGAAGAATCCCAGACCTGTGAAAGCAGTTGCATTGTGTTTATGATATGTATTGTATTTATTATATGCATAAGGCTTGCAGTGCACAGAGCAGAAGAAACAGTACAAGGGGATATTTTTCTTAGTGAAGGTTAAGCATGATGCAAAATGTTGGTTTTGCCTTCTTAAAACAAATTTTACATTACTTCAGCAAATTATTTTGTGTGGGACACAAGAAAAGTGGCAATAATCCATGTGGAACATCCATTAACTAGGCTGCATGAACTTGGGATCTAACTTGGAACCTGATGGATATGAGAAAGTTTGATGCAGAAAGGAACAGCAAACAGAAAGGAGTATGAAAGCCTCAGAGATGATGCCATCCCCTAGAAGGCAGTGTATGACTTCTGCCTGTTACACTGAGCCCCAGATCTGTGTGAAGATGGGCTCCTCCATGCTCCCTCTTCCTGAGCCTCATGCCAATGAAGTGGGTGAATGTAGGAAGGAGTTCTCCACAGGTCCTTCCTGGCTCTCATTTGAGATCTTGGGACCCTCTGCAGGCTGTTCAGGATGTGCAAGAATGAGGTTCCTGCTCCCATTTGTGAGCACAAGCACACAAAGAAAGGAGAAGGAGTAAATTTTGAGGTACTGCACAGGGCAGCAGTGTCAGGCTAACAAGTGATTTGGATTCCTCTCACAGCCTCTGTTCCTATTTGATACCACCACAGGAAAAGAAGGAAGGAGAAAATGAGTCCTTATAATCTTAATTCTTACTTGCTTACTATGTATCCTCTTACTAATTTACTTCTTAACATTAAGTGAAATCAAAGAGAAAAAGGCAGCTGTCTTAAAAACATCAATTAGTGCAAGACCTAAGTAAAATTACCTAAATGTGAGCTGTGATCAGAAAGAAGCACAGCAATAACTACTTGTCTATCAGAAGCAGTAAGGGACACAGAGTAAATTCTGAAGTTTCATTTTATCTCATGCATGGTATGAAGATAGGTTAGCATTTTTAAGAACAAGCTCAGTACAGAATATTTTGAGATATTTTTGTCCACTGTGCTCTCAGCTTCTTCAGGATGTGGGACCTGTGGTTCTTCAGTGTGACCTGAGTGTCCTGAGTAGTACTCAATGTAAAATCTCCAATGTAAAAGCTCTGGGAATTCAACTTTTACAGTTAATTTGATCTATACAGGTTGGAAAATCTTTTCATGAGCTGCTGCTTCTCTTCCCCAGCCTCCTCAATCTCTCATGTTCACAGAAAACACATGGAAGACAGCCTGTACTTCCTAAGGCTGGTTGCATTTCTGTATTTCTACATAAAATGCTAAATATTCATAGCTAGGTCAAATTAAATGAGTTTCTTGTGCTGTTATTCTTTCCAGCTTATTTTGTCTTCCCTCAGATGATACCTGTCCTGCTACTGTGTGATCCACCTCCAGAGACTTCACCTTTATCTAACGTTCAATGCAAGCTCATTTCAGATCAGAATAAAGAAAAAATACAGTTTCAGGACTCGATTACTGATCAACTGCTGTGTCTTTATCACGGTTGTATTGTAAGAGAGAAGGAAAATGCCTTTGTGGTTACAGACATAAGACAGACATGCAGTAAGGCTTGGAAATTGGCACAATACAGAGCAAATACCCTCTAGACATTAATAGGATACTATTCTGAAAGAGCTACAGAAGTCTGTAAGAAACCAGGCACATAAATGCACAAACTAGAATGAGCATTTCTTGCTTTCTTTTTGACAGCTGCCCTTTTTTATATACATAGGATTGAACATGAGACCAACAGAGCAAAAGCCAGTATCTCTACATTTGTCTTGTACATGGAAATTATTGTCCTGTAATTGGGCATAAAATAGGATGCTTAAAACATATTGACAATTACTGTACAGCTGGATGAAAAACTATGGAGAGAATAATTGTTTTCACAAGGATTAACTTAAAGTGTTAAAGGTAGAAGATACTGGGAGAGCATGTACAGCTGGGTATTACAGCACGAAATTTAGTCAAGTGAAAAATCCTTGATAAGTGTAAGAAAAGGTGACATACAATCATGCATATATATACAGAGATGCACACAAAGTCTATGGTAGCTGGAGAGCTGCTTCAGATACTTTGAGGTCTTTCAAAGGCTACAATGCTTCAAAGGTGACCAACAACATTCAGAAGGGAGTCTTCCACATCTGCAGGGCTAATAAACTGAGATGCTGGACAGATGAATCCATGAAGAGAACTGGGCCCTTTGATCATTGGTTTGGTTTATCAGACTCCTTGGCATTAGACACTATGGGGCTGTGGGATGGCTGATGACCCAAGACCTTGCAGGGAGGCCTATTGCAGCCATCCCTGGACTGCCCACTAAACTAACCGGTGCTGGATTTGGTCTCTAGTTAAGAACACTTCACATATCTTTAGACTACATCTCTATCACACACTTTGTACTGCTTTAAGTTAAATGGAAGTTGCTAGGAGCTGGCTACAGAAGCATTTACACCTGCTGCAAACAGATGCTGTCAAGCTGACACTATCCTGCTTTACAAAGGAGGTAGATGAGGGCTGGATGCACCCCAAAGCATCCCTCTCTCTAGATCTCACACCTGGTCCCTTGCTGAAGTAGGAGATGGTGCAGCAGGAAGGAAAGGGTAGAAATTCTTTGATGGGTTTACTTCTTCCATACTGCCAAAATGCTTTACAATCTACCTCAAGGGTTTAATTCCTGGTTTGCAGTAGAGGAAATGGGGGAAATAGAGGTTCTATCACATCTCCTATAGTTCCTAGGAAAGGATGGGTAATGTCATAGCAAAATGAACATTAAAAAAAAAAAAAAAATAAAAGAAGGAGTGGTAGAGCCAAACTAACCAAATGTGGAAAGAGAATAGGGACCAAAAGCATATGAATGAAACAGAAAAGTGTAGCATGAACAGAAACATCATGAAGGGTTTTCAGACTTTCAGACATGTGTCTAAGAACAGAGAATTTGAATGAAGAAAGAGGAGTCTAGAGCATAGGAGAAAAGAAAGGAAAGAAAAAAATGTGTGGGAATGTTAAAAGTGAATTGGTAAGGGAGCCAAAAGGGGCAGAAGGCATTTATGGTTGTCTTCTCCCTTTCTATTCTGGGCAGCAGCTTAAGTATGGGCTGATGGCTTCAGCATCACAAGGCAGCATAAACCCATTTTGTGGAGCATCAGTGAAGTGTATAAACATTTTTGAATGCTTTCCCGCCATCTTGTACTAGTGTATTAACATGAGTACCTTGAACTTGAAGTGGGTGCTTCTGAACAAATAAACGTAACAAGAACTCCCTGCTTCACAGAAGGTAACTACATATAATCTGTGCTATTATAAAAGCTATACTACTGAAATATTAATTTCTTTTGTGCCAAAAGTTTTAAAACAAACAGTCGCTTTAGTTAGGAGATTGTATTTTATAGAATTCAGAACAGTTTCCCCTACAAAAATAATAAAAGTGAAAGCCTTCCCTGGGTAATAAAATCATAATGTTTCCTGACTGATGAGAATGCATTTTGGGAAACCTGATGTGCAGTCAAACAGCAAATTTCTGCTTCCATGTGATATGTGTAAGTGCTTTTCTCTTATGTATGCAGACAGAAGAGAGGTGTATTTATATATACATATATGTTTCAATTTTGGCAGCACATTCCTTTTGATCAAACACACCACTGCTTAGAGAGAGCACAGAAGAGCAAAAATAGAGGCAGACATTAAAAAGTAGAGAGGCAGTGCACAGTGCGTGGATCCAGGGCTCAGCCCTCCCTTCCCCACTCCAGGTTTTGTGTGAGGGAGCTCCAAGACCAGTTCCCATCACCAGCTGCACAACAGGGTGGTTCACCAGCACACAGTGAAAAGCAGCTCTGTCACCCTCAAGTAACCTCTCTGGATGGGAACAAAGCCTGCTTATTTACACAAGGACCATGGCTCAGGAACAGACAGCAATCAAAAAGACATCAAAAAAAACAGTAAAAGCCACTCCATGACTTGGCACAAAATATGGTCTCAGAACATGAAACTCACTATCAGTTTTATGTGATCAACTAAGACTTCCACAGAGTTCTTGGACTATCCAGTTGCTCATAAATGGAAATTCAGGTTTTGGTGCAGGTGTTTACCTTATGCATCCACATCATATTTGGATGAGACAGGCCAAGAGCAAAATTAGTTGACAGGTACCCTTATTCCTGAATAATGGAGACACCCATGCAAAGATGATGACTTAGGTATTCAACTGCCAGTGCTGCCAGTAGCAACTAGGTGCCAAAGCTGCTAAGGCCAAGCAAAAGAGCCCACTGAGTGCTCACCTGCATTATCAGTCATGCAAACAGAAATTTGATCTGAATTGTCAAACAATTGACACTTCATGGAACAAAGACCTTCAAATCACACAGCAATGCACAGCACCTTCCTCAGTGGGTTTTGGATCAGACCTTACTCAACACAGTGTTGGCTGTATGCTTTGTTTTTTTGATAAATTTCCTTCTCCTTGATGTGTATATTTTAATGATTCCACCAAACAGGAACATGCACTGCAAACTATGTTCTATTTTTGAAGCAGGACAGCCCATTTGCTGTGAATCTTACTTATCTACCCTCACAGAGTATAGCTTTCCTCAGGTGCAGTACAAAGGCTGAGCCAGTTAACTACAAAACTACCCCAGCTGAAGAAATAAGCAGCTTTCCAGAAAAAGAAACATCTGTGCTCTCTTCCTCTCCCTAGTTATTTATTTAAAGTTCTTTATTTAAAATTAGTTGTTATCTTTTCATTTCTCCTCTCCAGCCTGAAAGAGACATAGTCCTAATCTAAAATTTAATCCTAAACCTTAACTCATCCACCTCTTTTTAACCCTGATGTGTAATCAGTGGTTTCATCAGATTAGGTTTTTAAAAGTATACAAGTAAGACCAAGCTCTAAGACAAGTAGGAACAAACTTAACATGCAGAGTCACTCAAAGAGTAGTTTTCTTTATGTTAATCTAGAGAGAAGAAACTGATCAGGATAAAATTACTTCAAAAGCTGGGGCTCTTCTCAAGTGTAGTTAGTCTCTTCAAACCTGAAATTTCGTTGAAAATTCAAATTTTCCTCCATAGAGAGTTTCATATGAAAAAAAAAAGATCTTTAAAAATATTGCTTCAGCTGATTTTCATGTGAAAGTTACCGGTTTGGTATATGTTTCAAACCATACTACTGTTTTTTCAAGATGGATTAAGTTACAAGGTGTATAAAAGCGAAACTGTGAAAATTAAATTAACCAAATTAAAATTCACTGAACTGTGCAAGTGCCAATTCTAATTCAGTGCTATATCTAAAAGGTAAAATCAAGCCTCAAAGCAGCACTGAAAATGGAGCCAAAGTCCCAAGCATACTGAAGTTCATCTCAAATACATGGCAGCTGTGTCATGTTTTTTATTGAGTATTTCCCTTTGCAGTCATACAAACTGCTATCCTTGATGGCAGCAAAGAAACCTAATTGTGCAAATTATTTAAGAAAACCAGAAGTGCATGTGTCTGTTAATCAGGTAAGGAGCATGAATGAAGAAAGTTCCTTTGGTGGGAAGTAATCAAACTGAAACTGAGGTCAAAGGGAACCTGTAGAAACTGCATTTTGTTAGGCATTGTCAAGCAATTTCTGGTGTCTCAACATAAAAAGGACAGGAAACTGTTGGAACAAGTCCAAAGGAGGGCCACAAGGATGATCATGGGACTGGAGCACCTCCCATGTGAAGATAGGCTGAGAAAGTTGGGGCTGTTCAGCCTGGAGAAGAG
>JAOEHX010012629.1:1957-20129 GCA_025448015.1 Bolborhynchus lineola
GGGCTTGGAGCAACTGCTCTATGGAAGGTGTCCCTGCCCATGGCAGGGGTTGGAGCTGGAGGAGCTTTGAGGTCCTTTCCAACACAAACCATACTGGAACAGTCCAGAAGCAGAAACAGCATGGGAAACGATTGTTGGAGTAGTTATAGAGAAAAGCCGAAAGGTTTCTAAAGCACAAACCAGGCTGAAATGCTCCATGTGTGTAAAAAGGGCATTTACACACAGAAACAGTCAGGACCAGCAGAGCTTTGCAAAATGAAAGAGTTGTGAGAACTATTCCAGACCTGCTCCCCATGCAAGTAATCATGAAAAATCATGGAATAAAGTCATCCTTACACCAGTACACTTATCATCCTTCCCAAGCAGAGGAAGAACTGCTGTATGAAGCCACTAGCTGCTCAGGGCTCTAATCCAGACTTTCAATGCAAAATCCTCTTCCACAGGAGCTGATCCCAGGAGCTGCTGTGTGCAAGCAGCCCCTAAACACCTCTGGCACAGGCACTTTGCCAGAGATGAGGGAAAAAAGAAACCAAGTCTATTGGTTGCCCATGAAGAACCACAAGAAGGACCTCAGTGCAGCTGGAGGAGGACAGAGGGACTGCGTGTTGGTGAGTTGAGTCAATAATGTGTGTGTGAGAGTGATAGAGAGGAGGAGGAACGTGCATAGGCAAGACACAGATTAGCTCAGCTTTTTAGTATGCAGTTTGTTTAGAGAATGATGAAGATAGTGTCAGCAGCTCCTGGCAAGGGTGAAGGGCAGAGTTAAGCATGATCATGGTATCTGCACCTCATCAGCAATGATGTGCTCCACATTGCGCCCGTCTGTGTCCATTACACTGTCAGGGCTGCCCTGTTTCCCTGGGCTGCCAGTTCACCACTGCCAGTACCTCCTGGGTGCTTAGCATTCCAGTAGGATTTGGTAAAGTTGGTGCCTTTCCTCTTCAGGAGCAGTTTACTTGCAGGCTCTGGCTCATCTCTGGACACTGAACACCAGGGCACTGGGATCTTTCGTACTTGACAGAAAGCCCCACCTGAAGACAGACTTGGGATACTGTCCACAAACAGCAGCTTTAAGCTTTACCTCTGCACAAAACACGCGGTCATCTGGCAGCTCCAAACACAGGAGAAATACCTGGCCAATTCCCTGCAGAACTGACTTAATTCTGCAACAATCTTCCTCAATCCCCACCCCAATTCTATAAAACATCAATAACTGCTTCTAGAAAACCCCAGTGCCTATTTCCGTGAAGGCCACGAGTTCAGCCTTCTTTAGAAGGAATTAACTCACTGTAACACTGCAATGAAGAAAGCACTTCCCAAAACATCTATAAAGCACATATAGCACTTTAAAGCCTGAAAACTGTGGGGCTCCATGGCAGTTTTTATCCCTTGACATATATCTGAACACTTTTGTTCTTAAATACTTTACTGAATCAGAGCTGACACATGCTTAACACCAAGTGCTTTACTGTTTTGTTGAATAAGACCAAAGTCAGAGCTGTGACACTGGAAAACCTCTTGAGAAATCAGTACTGAAACAGAAAAAGATCCCCTAGAAAGAAGTTGTTCCCAGCTGCCTTGGCCTGAAATGTCCCCTTGGCCACAGCGAACACATGAGTTGAGCCCATGTGCAGCACAACCCAAATGTATTCTCCCCTCGCCACTTGTGTTTCACAGGGAAAGAGCTCAGCACAGATCCCATTCAGTCAGTGAGGGGGGGAGAAAGCTCCACACTATGAGGAAAAGGACAAAGAGAGCAGGAATGGAGTCAGGAAACTCCATTCAAATTGGCTGAGGGCCCAAAGCCAGTGTGACTGGTGTGAAAACTCTCCTTAAAGAGCAGCAAACCACTCCGCCCTCAGGAAGCTACTGAAAGCTGAGGAACTTACTCGCACACAAAGGTTCCCAGAGGAATGTCCTGCATCGTTCGCACACCCCAGCCCATCTTTTGTGTCCGATAAAGCTGCAATCGAGTCCTGGAAAGAGGAAAAAAGCCACATTAATAGCAGCACTGCACAGAAAGATGAAGAACTTCTCTAGAGGGATAAGTGAAAAAGGCAGCAACCTTCCAGGACCACAAACTCAAAGCTGGTTTTGAGACTCAACCCCCAGTTCCCACACTGGCACCACTGTGGGAATGCTCCACTCCCACCACTGCTCTGAGCATGTGGGTAGGTAATTCCTCACTAGGAGTGTGGTGAGACACTGGTAGCCAAGAGAAGCTGTGGCTTCCCCATCCCTGGCAGTGCTCAAGGCCAGGCTGGACACGGGGGCGTGAAGCAAGCTGCTCTATGGAAGGTGTCCCTGCCCGTGGCAGGGGTTGGAACTGGATGAGGTTTAAGGTCACTTCCAACACAAACCAGGCTGGGATTCTGTGATGGAAACTGCCTGGGGACAAGGGACGGGCATCCATCACCCCTTTCTCCCTGCTTAGCTGCACCCCTCAGGAGTGGGGAGGAGGATGTGGGAGTGGATGCTCCATGTGGTTACACCACTGATGATTGACATGGAGGATACCAGAGTCTCACCACCAGCATTTCCTTTTCCTTCCACACACTCAGGAGAAGGCCAGGAAGGTGGAATGGGACTTAAGGCAGTGTAGCTCTGCAGGGACGGTGCTGCAGGGGGAAGGCAGGGAAGTTACGGTGAATTTAGAACACCTTAAGTGCTCTGATCCCTTTGCCCTCTGTAGAGACCAGTGCATTTAGCAACTCCATCATATCCAGCTCCCTGGCTGAAAGACCAGGAAGAAACGCTGCAACTCGAAACTTCTTGGTGTAATTGCTGCTCTGTGGAATTTTACTGATGGAGTTTATAGGCAGAGAAACAATCCTGTAAGTCACTGTGCCTCCTGCTCTGCCAGAACTTGAGTTAAGTGCAGGATGAACAGTCTCCAGGGCTGGGGAAGGCTCATGCTGTCCCGAGGGAACCAAAACCCACTCTCGGCAACACTGTTATCGCAATAAAGAGAAACCCAATGTTCACCTTAACTTCACCATATTGCTTTTCCCAGGACTTCTCTTCCCCAGCACTCCCTCCTGGCCTCACCATCAGCTCAAACCAGAGGCTGTGCATCTTCTGGTATTTGCTCCCAGCTCCTGAAGCCTTCACCACGGCAAAACATGACTTCATGAGAATGATCACTCTCAGAGTGGTTATAACACTATTTCAGGCTTGAGGAAGCTCCCCCATGTTTTGCACAGCATCAAGCTCAGGATCAGGCTCTGCTGCTGGGGATGACACAGGCAGCAGTGAGACCAGGGCTCTGGATCCCAATGTCCCATCTAAACCGGGTCACCCTGCCAGATGGAAACGTGTGTGCTGCTGAGTGGAGTTAATTTGGAGCAAATCTGATCAAGGAAGCACTGAAATGGAGCGGGAACACCCATGTGTCACACTGCAGCCCAAATGCAGGAGGTTTCCTCCTCAGGGACCTCAAGTGCAGCTCTGCCAAGCACCCGACTGCAGGCTTCCCAACACAGCCGCTCTCCCAGGCTCACGGTTGGGTTTCCAACACTTCCTGGCTTTCAGAAAACACTCTGGCAAGGCAAGAATACAACAGCAACAGCTCTCGGTGTACAGCTCCTCAATCAACACCCACAGAGACACCGGAGCTCTGGAGCTCGGCAGGGAAAGCCAAAAGAGATAAAGCTCTGTGGAAACACAGCCAGCTTCTTCCTTATTTGTTTTTAATACTTTAAATGTCATTCAAACTACAAGGCTTGCAAATAAAAGTGGTGTCAGCACTACGAAAACTTTGCAAAAGTCTTTTTTCTCCAGTGGGATTCCTTTGGACTTAGTGCACTGGCAAACTTCTCCATAGCAGAGGTCCAAAACACAACACTGACACTTTTAGCTTGGCACCAAAACGACAGCAGCTGATCTGCAGCACTGAGGCCAGCAGGTTAGTCAGGTATTGATCACGGGGACTCAGGCCAACAGCTGGAACTTTTGAGCAGCCAAATCTGGGCATGCTGCCCTATACGATATAGAATCATAGAATAACAAGACTGTTTTGGGTTGAAAGGGACCTTAAAGCTCACCCAACTCCATCCCCCTGCCATGGGCAGGGATGTCTTCCACTGGAGCAGCTTGCTCCAAGCCCTGTCCAGCCTGGCATTGAACACTGCCAGCGATGGGGCAGCCACAGCTTCTCTGGGCACCCTGTGCCAGGGCTTTACCGCCCTCACAGGGAAGAATGTCTAATCTAAATCTCCCCTCTTGCAGTTCAAAGGCAGTAAATACAGCCTGCTAATTTACAAGTTCTTCTAAATGAAGGCTTTGCAGTTCCTGCTGCTGTTAGCTTCTTCACACATTCCCACCTGAGAAGTTACACCTGGCTGCTCAAGCAAAGCCACAAGTCATGTCCATGCTTTATGGTCAGGCTGACGGAAGAACACCATGCTTTCAACATGACAGCAACAAGGGCAGGGTGTAAATATTAACTGAACTCAACAACCTGCTGCTGCTTCATTCCCACCAGCAGCACACAGGAACCCACATGAATCCCACCACTTTATGGTGGCACGTGCCCCAACTTCTGCCTCACCTCAGGAAGCCCTGGGGTTTTGTGGGTTTATGGGTGAGCTGAGACCAGAGAGCCAGAAAGCTCACAGATTTGGTGTTGGTCTTGCCAAGGTTAGCTGCTTTTGGATCCTCCTTCTCACCTGAGCCCATTCTGCACCACCCGGTTCCTACAGGTTCTCCAGCACGAGCACGCGTGATTGCACTCAAAGATCAGCGGCGGCTCAGCCATGTTGAATTCCGGCAGGAGTCGGCCATCCTGAAGGGGAGAGGCATTCCAGGCTGGGTTAGTTGCTCATTCCTGCCACCCCTCCAAACCAGGGGCAGGCCAAGGGCTGAAATCCCCCGAGTGTCAAAGCAGGCCAGGGAACCCCAAGGCGGAGCACACCCCAACCTCCCCCAAACCAGCATTACTCCTCAGCTTCTGCAGTGGCTGTGCTCTACCCCAACAGCGGTATCACCAACATCTGGAGATCATCATCACTATTACCAACAGCTGCCAAACAGCAAGACACCATCTAGATTTTTGCTGCCTGGCATCACCCTATGCACCACCAGAAATAATACGTGACAGAGCTGTGCAAAAACCCAGTGTGCATCACCATCATTACTATCATTCGCAGTGCCAGAGGGGAGAAGCAGATGCTTTGTCTGCCTCTGGAATAAAGCCTAAACTTCCAGAGTACAAGGTCAGTACACTCACGTTCTTTGAACCACATTATCTTCCCAAATAACACTCCCCAAAAAGCTACAATTCAATTCTTAACCAACCCAAGATAGGATGAAGGAAGCAATAGACACAGTTAATCGTATTTAACAAATTTGGCTTTTAAGGCTTGAAAGATGTAATCACCTATTAACATGCAAATAAAACGACTACAGAGCAAAGAAAGATGCCAACAGTCCCCCTGGGAGAAACTTGCAGAGATTCACAGAAGTTCTGATCTTAGCAGAACCTGTCCAAATGTTAACCTCAAACCCTCCCTGGAGCACTGAAGCACACTTACCCAAACCAAACGAGGCTTCTGGCAATGCTGCAGTTAAAACATCTCTACTTTGCCTTCAGCCAGAAGGATCACAATGATAATAGATAAAAGCAAGCAAAAAACCTCTGTACTACCCTGCCCTTGTTTACATACAACAGCTTTGTCTGTGCTGCTCTGAACTGGAAGCTGATTTTACGCATGGATTATTCAATACTCTCTAGCACATGGGTGTAATTAATGGCTCAGTTGGCATGTGAGTAACACAAATAAGTAACACTAGAAAAGCTTTCCTGCTTATGTTCTGTTGTTATCACACACACCTCAGAGCTGAGACTTCAACTTCAGGCATTTTAAAACAAAGAGAGAGGAGTTGTGCAAGGAACTGGCTTTAAGCCAGTACTACTATAAACCCCGAACTGTGCAGAGTTCAGCTCACAGACAGTGACCTGACCCACTAGCAGGTTCTGAGTCCTCACCTTATCATACCAGCAGCGCATACTGAGTTGGCCACACATGCAGTTACTGGAGGAGCAGTCATCTATACATACACAATACTGGAAGAGAAGAGAAGGGGTTAACTCTCCACCACACACACATAACTGAAAGAGCAACTTCTGTGACTAGATCAGAGAGGAAACCACAAGTCTTCTTGCTGCGGCTCCTTAGTCAGAAAGACAATGAGTCTCACCAATTGAGCAGTGGTTTTACTCCATTATCTATCTCTGTGTGTAATTTCCGTGTGCTCTCACACTGAGCCACCTTCCTTTGTCATGAGAAGATGTCCTCCTGTGTTACTAACTTTCCTGCATGCCCCATGAGCTGTACTCCACACTTGAGTGGAGTCGCTGAGGACAAGTACTTGTCCAAGGAGGGACAAGAGCTGGGAGATGATGCAACATGACATCAGTCCTGCCTGTTGCTTCTTCCCACCTGAGCTCCAACTGGCTCCAGTACTCCCCAAACCAACACTATCCCACCACCAGCTGCTGCCCAACAGGGCTTGGGCATGGGAAGTTCACTTCAGCCATCTGAGGGCTGTGCCCAGAGAGGGCTTTCCTTCACCCTACACTCCCCCACCTCTGCTCTCACAACCCAGCCCTTCCCAGACTTCCAGTATCACACTGAAGACCTTGGCCTGGATGCTGCAGTCAGCAGGAAGACAGCCTGAGGAAGGTCTCCCAACAAATTACTAACTTTCCAGATGCACAAAGGAGGAAAAGGATAAATGGGAGCCACATCAGCCAGCACCACCTACAGCACACAGTTGATCACAGAGATTAGCTTAAGTGTAGGAATAAAACAGAATCCCATCTCCTAGGAAAGAGCTGGAGTTTAGGACTACAGCCTTAGCTGGAATTTGAGTGTCATATTTGGAGCAGACATTCCTATTTGAATGCAAACCCCGTTCTGAAGTGCAGCACACCAGGACAGGATACCCACATGGCTACACAGGGTCCCTCACCTGTAAATGGGTGATGTTTCTATCAATGTCCATCGGGGAGGTGACACAGTTCTGTGAAACGTATTTGTAGTTGCTAGGACAAGGCTCACTGTCCACAGAGTTGACACAGGGAATGGGGATCCGCTCATAGCCCCGGGCGATGTCTCTGTCAGTAGGAGAAAGAGAACTGTCACAGAGGAAAAGCTCCCCTGAAAAAGGTCCCATTCAACTGCTATCCTGGGGCAGAATTACTGTCTCTGATCACTGAGCACTCAAAGCCTAAAGCAGTCCTGACTAGCAGAGAGTTCATTTCTTTCCACCCCATCTTACAGATTGCTCTTTGTGCTTGTGAGTATTTCCATTTGGAGGATGAATGTACAAACCAGCATCTGAATCAGCATGTGCTTAGCTCTTGCTAAGCTCAAACCGACCTTCACACCAGTTTAAAAGGCTAAGCATGCACTTGCAGTCCTTTCTGAAACCAGGCCCTCAGCCTCCCCCAAGCAAGGGCTCTATTTCACGACCCCAGGCAAAACCAGATGTATTCTCACCTGCTCACGACCTTCTCTATTGGGACAGGCTTCTCAGCAGATGATTCTTTGAGAGTTTTGTTCATCTGTAGGGCCACCCAGACCTGAGAGTTAAGGCTGGAGCATTGGAGTGGAGTCTCACCCTCCTTGTTCTTTAAAGTGACATCCGAGCCACGGGAAAGAAAGAGACTGCAAAAGAGCACAACAGGGTAAGTATCTCCTGAGAGAAACTGTGCAAGGGGAAAACAAGCTGAATCACATCCTCCAGGAGCCCTTAAGGGGCAAGGAAGAATGTGTAGCAGTGAATAACCACCTGAGTTCTCCTTATTAAGCACGGTTCAATGAATCCTTCAACATGAAGGTGCTGGTAGAAGGCACAGACTGGAGCTCTAGGCACTCACGAGAGCTCTGGGCAAACCTTGCCTTGCTTTGGGCATGACTGGTACTCTGCTGGTACCAGCATAACTTCACACAGGGTTGAAACTCTCTCTGGCAGGGAAAGATACGGGGTGGAAATGAGAAAGTGCCACAAGAAACTGGTGCTGGACTTGGCCCTTGTTTATACTCACTGGTTTTTGGTGAGTACCCAGGATGACTTTATTCATAGCAGTGATGGAGCAAAGGGAAAGCCCTGTTACCATATTATGCCATGCTAGTTATGGGGAGATAAAAAGCAAGCTTGAATCAGGGATGCCTGGGGCCTTTCTGTTGGGAAGCCCAGACTGAGCACAGCCCCTTGAGGCTCTGCCCCAAGACTCCAGCACCATTCCTTGTTTCTTGCTCTGGTTTCCACTAGCTCTAGTAGCAGCTTGTATTTCAGATGACTGCCCTAGGAGCAGAATAATGGAGAAACCTGCCCTCCGTCCCAACCCTGGTTTGTGCTTAAACACCAAAGGCATTTCAAAGGATCTCCTGAGCTTGCCAGCCAGTAACCAGACAGAAAGGAGTGACCAGGGGAAGTGAGAGGAGCAGCAGGGCTGGAGCTGTACTTACACTACACACTCATAGCGATTCTCTCTGGCTGCAATATGCAGGGGCGAGTCACCGTGAATATTCACTGCATGTAAATCACATTTAGCAGCCAGCAGGATCTCTGCTATGTCAACACAGCCAGAAAAAGCAGCCCAGTGCAAACAGATATTTTCCTCCTGGGGGAAAAGAAAATAGAGCAGAGGCTGTTTAGTGCATTAAACCCTTATCGCTTTGGGATCCATCATCCTTAGCTCTACACCTGCAGCATGCAACATGTGGCTTGCAGTCTCTTTCCTTCTGGGTGGGACTGCCAGGGTGGGCAGGGAACTCTCTGCAAAGACAGCAGGGAGTTCTCACTCCAGCTGCCTCCAAGTACCAAGGATAGGGAGGCTGCACACAAAGTGGTCCATTGCCTACCTTAGACACACAGGCAAATCATCTGTCTCTAAGTTACAAACCAGTCTCAATCTACCCAGGAGAGAGGTGGCAGACATGACCCAACATGTTGGAAAAGGCTAGAAGCTTCCCCAGCCCAGCCAACAGGAAAGTCAGCATGCCTCCAGTGCTACAGAACTAAAAAGAGCACAGCACGAGCTACAGGGACTATGAAGGTGCTAGAAAGAGAAACATGAGCCACAGGGAGAACAATCAATCCGACTTCAGGCAGCTCTTAAATACTGAATGTACTCATCTCTCACTAGCAGCACTGGAAATAGCTGAACACTCATCTTTTCGATGGAGGTATTTTAAGCAATGATACTCTGTTTTCAGTTCCAGTGCAATTTGCAGCACACTTTGAACCCTTCCCCATGACAAGCTCTGAAGACATCGATTAAAACAGTGCAGTGATAGTAATGATCAACTCTCTTCTATTTCTTTTTAAGCAAAAATAAAGCAGATCTTGGAGTGACTGCAACTTAGATCCTTCCTTAAATGGGAGGCTACTGACATGCACCAGGGAGTGGAGAAGCCTTTTTCTATATAGCTTCTGCCTCTCATTGTGGTAACATCTAGACAAAGAAAACCCTGATCACACCACATACAGAAAAAATTCACCCTGCCGACTGCACACCACATGATGCTACACCTGGACCTGCTACTCTGCCTTGCACCAGCTACTGCTGAAGGTACTGCTTGCAGCAGGATCACAATCGAAAGCACTTCTGGAGCCTGATGGTTCCCAGCACAATACCTAAAGGGGCTGACAAGAAATCTGGAGAGGGGCTTTGGACAAGGGATTGTAATGACAGCACAAGGGAGAATGGCTGTGAGCTGGTGGCGGGTGGATTGAGATGAGCTCTGAGGCAGAAGCTGTTTCCTGTGAGGGTGCTGAGGCGCTGGCACAGGGTGCCCAGAGAAGCTGTGGCTGCCCCATCCCTGCAGTGCTCAAGGCCAGGTTGGACACAGGGGCTTGGAGCAACTGCTCTATGGAAGGTATCCCTGCCCATGGCAGGGGTTGGAACTGGATGAGCTTTAAGGTCCTTTCCAACCCAAACTGTTCCAGGATTCTATGATTCATTCTATTGTACCATTACTTGGCTTCTTGAGCACTGAGCAGCTAATGTACTCTCAGGAATAAAGATGTAACTAACAGACACAATTCATACAAAGAGCTATTGGAAAGGATCCTCCACCACCCTCAGAGCCCCCTTCACAGCATGCTATTAAGACATCCACATTTTAGAGACCACGTCTGTTTCTGAAAGTACTAGAATGCTTCAGATAGCCAGAAAATTCTTCAGTGACTGTAAACATGACAAACACTATGCATAAGCAAACAAAGGAAAAGCAGTTCTGTAGCCAAAAAGTATATTTATGAAGAGTTATTTTAGTGCGATTATGTGTATTCATGTAAAGGTCACAACATACAAAGAATTTGATGATACAAATGGGTTCTGTAAATAAAAATTCCACCCGTGTTACTCAGAACTGGTAGTAATTACAAAACATGCACGTTTGCCTAAAGCTGCTTAGGCATAAGAGCTAGAGGTAATTGTCTGGCCTCAGCAGTTCAGTATTTCTTACATTTCTCTGCTTTTGTAAGAGCATAACTCTAAGACAAGAAACTGTAGAGAGGGCAAGAGGCACGCTATCTGTGACACGTGCATTTTATGACTCGGTATATATCCTGCTGCAGGGATTTTTCACAGTGCTTTTGCTTAGCAATGATATTTGCTTTATTGATTCTTTTTTCTTCTTCCCTTTTAATACTCTTAATACAGTGGTGGCTTCAGAAAATGGTGTGTGCTGCAGGTACAGGTGCTTTTGTTAAGACATTAAAGTAGTGATTCCAATACACATCTATACGAGTCCAATTCTGTTTCCAAAACAAAGACACAGGATGTTCACATGAGCCAAATTTGACACTGAGTGATTTGTGCAACGGAACTAAACTCAGCAGAGCACCAGGCATGCCAGATTTAATATGGACTTTTCATGTTACTTTTGAACAATAGGAGCATTCATTTCTGTGTAATACTTGGGATATTATTTCTTTCTGGAACGACACTTTAATGCTGTGATTACAGACAGCAGAAACTGCTTGATAATAGGGGATGAAGTAGGCTAAAACCAAGAGAAAAAAATCAGTGTTCACAGGATGAAAACACAATAGATAAGATTTAAATAAACATGAAGCCTAAAATGTTAAGTTTTGAAGCCACTACTTTGATCACAAAGTAAATAGTTCTATTTTGCATAATTTAAGACTGCTGCACATATCCCACTAATTTCAATTGCCACTGACTTGCCTTGACTCAAATCTAACAACTCTTCACACAGCTGAACTTCGCAATTATTTCTACCACGTAAAACTTTTTGCTTGATGAAATATTACCCAAGTTAGCCTTTTGAAGGGAAATTGAAAAACAAATCTCTATTCATAGCAGGCTTTTACCATGCGGCTGTGATTTGTTTGATCTTCGAATTAGCCCTTTTGAATTCCACTGCAACAGGTTGAGAAAGACAGATCATGCTGGAGATTAAAATGAAAATGGAGTAAACCGAACATAACGGCGTGGTGGATTTTGGGTTTATCACCAGATTCAACAGAAGATAATTGGTAATTGCTTTTTTTTAATCATTCAGGCTTTGAATTCAGAAATGGAGGGTGCAGAGAAGCTTGGAATTGATGATTAAATTTTAAAGTCCTTAAAACCTTAACTTTCAGCTTCTTTTAGTTGGCAAGGAATGAAATTTAGAGTTCTCAAGCTCTCTTTTGGCTGTGGATATCACATGAATGAGGGGGAGCAGGGCTGGGAGCTGTTGGCCCCACTGGACCAGGCACCCGTGGCTATTTCTCCAAGATGCAATAACCTGCTGCCTAGCAACAACCCACAACTCATTACTGCTTGTATATTCCATTCCTTCTGCAAAACTCAAAGCTCTGATCCCAAATTATTGCATTCAGCAACATTAGAGCTGCAACAGATGAATAAGAAAGCACATTGTCATGTACTTGCTGCAAGAATTCCTTGCTCTACAGTGTTGTATTCATTAAATATACACAACCCCCTGCAACACATTTTGATGCAAGACCAATCTGAAAACTATTTCAATATGTGAACAGTTATTTTTACAATAGTTATCCCCTAAGGAGCTACTTCTATGAATAAAGTCATTCACACACCTACAGATTTCAGTGATGAGGTCACCAAGACTGATTTAGGGTCAGACACAAAGGGTCAGGTTCTCTTGGCCATGAGTATGCAGGATAACATGACACAGCTATGCCTGCAGGGAAGTTATCCCTGTGGTTTAGAAGTCCAGATTTTTTTCCTGATTATTATTTACTGCATGTGGAACAATTAAGGAAAAACCATTGAAAAACCAGCCCACAACCCTCTTGCACTGTGCTGTCTACTTGCACCTAATTTTCAGCCTGATTTTCAGGAAGAATTTGATTTATGCCCTATCTTTCTGTTTGTCCAAGCTGGGGCTGTTGAGCTTTTGGGCTATTTCAAGCAACATGACAGCAGGGTCGATAGCAGATCTCTGACAAGCTTACTGCAAAAATCAATGCCTGTGCAGAAGTTCACTGGGTCTCCCCTGTTTGACGTGTTCAGGACATCCACAGTGCATCGCTCATGGCAGGTCTTGCCCCATGTCCCTGACAGCAGTGAAGAGGCAGGGGGTGCAGATGGAAGAGATGATGGACAAGGAGATGCAAGGAGAAGAGAGAAACAATAGGTCTCAGAGTAATAGCCCATGGGCTTCCTCAGCTCTGCTGCTCATGAAATGACCTTTTTCTTCTTGTTGGTCTGTACTTTCAATTTCACCTTTTTGTTTTCACTCTCTAAAAACAAGATGGAAAACTAATGCTGAGATTTTGGAAATGGAGAGGCTTAAAGCAAAGTGCTGGAGGCCAATCTAATGATGGGTCCTGTAACTGCCTGACCCCAGGATTGCTGTACCTTAGACATAATCATAGCCCTGTTTAAAGTCCCATAGCAAATCATTACCGGGGTAGCTACCTTCCTAAATATGCCCACTCTGATAGACACAGCTCTGAAAAGCCAGATTTTACTACACAGAATAACTGGAATAACGCAGTGTGAAGTAATAGCTGAAGAGCTTAGTATAACAAAATGCTGAAGTACCTATCTATCAAAGGCAAAATTAAGTTGTTACGGATGATTACCACCACTACTTTGTTCATTCTACAGTTGTTCTGTTCGACAATCCCTGATCCAGAGCCAACACTTAGTGCATTAAATAATTTAGCTGCACTCCTCATCCAGCACAGCTCCCCCAGCTGAATTCTGGCCCCTCTCCATCTCAGTCTTTCTTCTGGGGTGCCTTGGGATAAGAATTGATCCCAAAGGTCTCTTCAGGTCCACCAGCTGCAGGAGAAAGGCTGCTGAGTGTGCTTTCAAGAACCTCTTGGGTAATCATTGATACTCTCACTAACATTAACTACCATTAAACCCCCAGCTAGAAGCTGCAGAACGACTTAAAGGACATTATCAAGCCTTTCTGAGCTTAACAAGGAGTTTTCTAAGAGCTCATAACCCCATACTGGAGACTCCGATGCTCAGGTGGGACGTGACCAGCTGATGATCTGTCTGAAGCCAAGAACAATGAGCTTGACATTGGAAGTGGGGAGATTCGTTCTTGTGCAGAGCGATAGTGCAAGCCTGGATGCTTTGACAAAGGAGAAGTGAAGGTGGAATTCTTCTTTAGGAATGTTTCAGCTGGAAAGACAGTTTAGATGTAAAACTCTAAAGCCTATCTACATTGCTAAGGCCTTTTTGCAAGCTATGCTTTGAGATCTCCACTCTCTATTTTAGCGTGGCTCTCAGCTGATCTCTCTCATGATCCAACATAATTCTTCCCCCCCACCCCCAAACCCAAGCTAAAGCACCGAAGAAAAATTCCATGGAAACAGTTGGCATTTTATGGAATAGCTTGTAATTATTAACCTGACCTTCTTGCAAAGGGCTTGCACAAACACTGTGCCAGTGAGTTGCTGCCAGCTACATCAACTGACTTAGTCAATAGGTGCATTGGCACAACACAATACCTAGTTCTACCTGGCTTCTGAATCCCTGTGAAATACAGCTCCCACTCTTTTTCATCCCACACCCATACTGCTGGGGTAACCTCTGGTAACTAACACTTTAGGGGGGTAGTCACATCTCTGTCACTCTACTGCCGGTCCCATGCTTTGCTGGTTTAGGATGGTGCCCTGGCTAAAACCCCAGCCTCAAAACCACTGCAGGTAGCTGCGAGAGGCCAGCGAAGTACTTCATTCCCACCAACTATGCACTCTTCCTTCCAGAAATAACAGTTTTACTTCCCCTATGAGTCCCATGTGCCTTCCCTCCCCCTTTCTCACGGTAACGGTACACCTCCTTTTTACTTTGATTTTCTCAAACTGATAGGCTCAGGTAGACCACAGAATCACAGACTTTGTGTCTGAAAGGACCTCAAAGCTCCTCCAGCTCCAACCCCTGCCACGGGCAGGGACACCTTCCATACAGCAGTTGCTCCAAGCCCCTGTGTCCAACCTGGCCTTGAGCACTGCAGGGATGGGGCAGCCACAGCTTCTTGGGGTACCCTGTGCCAGCACCTCAGCACCCTCACAGGGAACAATGCCTTTATGGATTACTTGATACATTGATTTACAGACAAATTTATTGGATTACTTGAAGTTACTTTGGTTAACTTCCAAAGGTTTTTAAGATGCGGTGGGGTTTTTTGCTGTTTTGCTGCTTGCTTTTTTGGTTTCTTTGGACATTTTTTAGCATCCACTCATTAAAGTTAAGTGAGTGACTTTGGTCTCCAAAGGCAAAACGGAGAAGAGCTTGTCCTTTGCTGGGGTATGTGGAAATGCTGAGAGCACTCCAACATCTGCCCCAGCACGAGGAGGCAAACAAGGTCACAATCCAGTGGCATTTTATCTTAAACCATGGATGTCTATTCTCCTGTTGGAGCTTAGAGATCCTCTATTTTTTTCCCATGACATACACACGCAATTTGGCTACTGAGAATGACAAGCTGATGTGTATACACAAGCACTGAACCTAAGAGTACTGCATTATTCAACAGTTGGGACTAAAAGGCCCAACAACAGAAGTATTTACTGTAAATTAAAATCCAACTGAAGCCAACTTTAGAAGATTAGCACAAGATCCATGCGCTGCTTTAATCACTCCAAAGACTAAGGCCAAGCAATGGTAAGAAAGAAAAAGCAAACTCAGGGCCATTCTTTTATACATTGCTAAATAGTCTGGTAATCACAACACGAGAGCACGCACTGCTGCTACACATGGACACGCACTACAAGACCTGCAAGGTAAGGACAACAACATGCTCAAGCTTACACTCGCTTGGGCTAAAGGTGCTGGCCTCTTTAAATGGATTAAAAAACAGGCTTTCAGGATAGTGCCTTTAAAAAAATAATGGCATAAAAATTTAAATAAATGAAAATAAAATAGAAAATAAATATTATACATAAAAAGGATAAAACAAAAATATAAAATAATATAAAATTTAAAAATTAAAAATTAAAATAAATAATATGAAGCAAAATAAAATAAATAAAAAAATGAAATAAGTAAAATTAAATAAAATTAAATTAAATCTAAAACCCAAAATCTAAAACCCAAAATCAAACAGGCTAATAAGTCAGGATACCATTTGGATGCTCAGTGAGATAGAAGGCATCAAAGATGCATTAAAAGAACTAAAAATTTCAGCAAGTCATTCATGTTATTTTAATTAAAAGAGCAAAAATGTTTCTCGCACCCTAAACTGAACGCATCCTTTTGGAACATCAGTCCACTGATTTAAGACCATCTTATTACTCTAAAAGTACCACTGCCTTACTTAGAGCAATATTGGGATTAACACCTTGGCCAGAACTTTAATGCTGATACATCTATCAATGCAGATTTATATACTTAAATAAACATTTAAGGCAAGTTTATTAAGGTACAATTAGGTGATGGGTGCTGCCTTTTCTACTAATAAATAAATCAAGTACTGAAGCCAAGCACAAAATTCCTCCGTAGCTTGTGGATACATTGGTGTTTCTGGCTGTGGTAGCCATAGTGATAACACTGGTATTTTCCCATGATTTTTAAGGTCAGATATTTGGGGTTTTTGTTGTTGCCTTGGGTTTTGGTGGCTTGGTTTTGCTTTTTTCCCCCCCAACAAAGCACTGCCAATTTTCTCTCTTGCCTTTAAAAAGTAAGAGCTGAATCAACAAGGTGCTATTGCTTCCCAAAATGTATTCTTCCAAACCCTTGCTTCTCTACCAAAGCTTCCCAGTTAGTGCTTGCTTACTGTCAAAGCTGAACTCAGGTCTGGAATATACAGAACCCATTATTAAACCTTCATACATGGATTCCTGGAGTAAACTTCTTTGAGGAGCCAATCCCAAGGTTAGCTCCATCAAGCTGGATCCAAACTAACAGAGAAAGAAGCAGAGAAGAAAGCCTATATGGTGGGAAGTAATGCTGTAATAAAATACAATACTCCCTTGAATGAAGAGTTTCCAATACCTTTGCCTACAGCAAGTTATGATAACAGCCACTGCTTCGTATGAAGAAATAAACAGCTTTATGTTACTGACCTCTATCACATATAGCCATGAAATCAGAGTTGCAATTGTAGTTATTTGCTGCTTTTTAGCTATTCATTTCTCTTCCCCAGTGCTTAGGAGAGCTGACTGAAGGCAGCTTATACTAGATTAGGCTTCCAAAACCTTCATGCATTATAGACTTCTAGATACAGGGCTTTTTTCCCTCTCAGAAGGTGAAAGTGTTGAGTCATTTCTTTTAAAGGGCTGAATGAGGTTATTGCTTATAAAAAGAAAAAGCTGGCTGTTCAAGGCAAGGCTAAATGAAACCCAGGCAGTGGCTGCGGCACCACATAGCAGCGTCTGACTCGGGATCCTGGCTCCCCAGCTCTGCTCACCCAGGCTTAAATCAGCCAGGCACTAGCAGCTTATCCAAGATCATAATGTGGATTAACAAGGGCTCATCGGACGGACCCATATGCCAGAAATAATTATGGCTTAAAATGCAAGAGCCTGGCAGGAAGGGATTGTCATTTGTGAAGCCAGTCCATCTAATGGGGAAATAACCCACATATTACAGCAGAGGATAATTTGGCAGTTATAGTTTCAATGGCTCAAAGACATAAAATACAGTCTCATCAATGTGTAAGATTAGAAGTAATTAGCCCTTCTATGGTAAAGTCATCAGTTAGAAACTAGACTCCGTCTGGGAACTTTTTGTAATGATGCCTCAGGGACAAGTAAGATGGGACCTTTGACTTACATGATTTGGAAGGGGCTGATACCTTATTAGACCTGCAAAGATGTAGGAACTGCAGTAAAAGGGTTTTTTAAACATGAATCATATTCCCTTTCTCTAAACAAACTAGGTACATTACACTGGAACAGCAAGAGAATTCATTAAAAGACAGTGAGCAAACAGCTGCTGTGCAGCTGCCAAATAGAAGATGATACAGGATTATACAGAATTGAAGAAGAATTAATAAGAATTAAAGACTATTTAATAGTTATTTTGGAAAGCATGAGGTTTTACTTAATTGTGGAGGAAACCAAACACACCTAAATCCAAGGGGGCATGTTTTTTAAATCTGTTTCTCCAAATGCAGAACTTATAATAAACACTGATTGCCTTGAGTAAATAAAAGCTAATTCTCTTGCAGAAATAATATACAATTTACTGTTTCACTCATTACACAAAACCAGACTTGCTGCTTTTCAGAGAGGGATGCAAAGAGCTATTGTATTTTTACTACTG
This sequence comes from Bolborhynchus lineola, assembly GCA_025448015.1. NCBI lineage: Eukaryota > Metazoa > Chordata > Aves > Psittaciformes > Psittacidae > Bolborhynchus > Bolborhynchus lineola. Next base: position 19,689 of record JAOEHX010012629.1, read on the forward strand.
AGTTCCATAGCATATTCACCATCCTCCATTTTCTTAAAAGGACTTGGCACTTTGTGCTGAAGAAATGAAAAATCGCAAGTTAGCTTCTCAGCAATGATTGCCTCATTTACATGATCTATCTTCTCCCAAGGAGAAGGAAAAGAAAAACCCCTCACTGTATGATATTACCATTTTCCTCCCATAACTCAGTACTCCGCATTTTGTCAATGCAGAGCTGGATCATTAAAGCCTGGAAGCTAAACGGAAAAGTATTTTAAGGCCATGAACTAGGAGTGGAGCAACAGTGATATACTGATCTCAGAAAGAAAAGAGTGCTGAGATGACACATGTAGGTTTACACACTCTGTCTTCCTGCTTAAAAAAGGCTAAGCAAAATGGCACCTAACTCATAAGCAGGCAGGTCAAGCCTGAAAGAAGTTGCCATCTAGCCAAAAACCTCAG
>JAOEHX010012630.1:9517-47585 GCA_025448015.1 Bolborhynchus lineola
CTAAGTTACCTTTTCCTTACGTAATAATAGCTTCTTCAGTGTAGTCCTTATATCTTAGTTAGAGTAAATGGAGCTTGTGCTCTTGTTGACTGGGTCAGAGCCCTTGTTCAGTCAAAATATAATCACAATTTTCTGCAGCAAGTTGAAATGTTAGGTAATTTTTGTTTATGGCACATATAAAAGTTGAAGTAGGTATTTGCTGGGATGCCAATACTTTTGCTGGGTTGGAGTCAACTATATTTTGAGACTGCCACTTTCAAAAAAATGGTTCAAATACTTGGTTGTGTTGCAAAAAATTTATACTATGCAACCATATTTGAGTTTCCTGCTGTAATTATTTTCACAATGCTTGTTTTAAGATCAATGAAGTGCACTTTAATTGTTTTAACTGTCATGTACAAGTTAACACCTGCATATGTGACCTAAACTCAGAATATGTGTTAATCAAGGCTGCTTATAAACAAAACACAGAAAACAGACTTCTTGGAATTAACGTCTAGGTCTGTTTACTAATCTGGTAGTCTCAAATTCTAATATTTAGCTTCTATTCATCTTGCTTTGTGTTTGTTATTTCTAATCCTTAATGTTTACAATTTTCTTTTTTTCACTGCCAGGTGATTTTTTGTTTTAAAATAAAGCAGCATGCATTGCACCACCGAACTTCTGTGCCAAGTTTCCAAGGGTCTTGTTTCCTATCTGCTTCTGGAAATGGCAAGCCAAGTACTGATTTTTAAGAGGCAGCTTAAGAAAGAGGCAAGAAATCATTGCCTCTTGATATTGTACTGTTCCTACGGTGCTTGGGAAGAGAATGTGAGCACAGTAGAGTTTAGAACGCTTGAACTCCAGTATGCTGACATCAGTTACCTTCTTGGGAAGCTGGGCAATAAAGTTATCTTAGTTTCTTGTTTTCTTACTGCTATCATCAGGGAGGTATTCCTCTAGATGATGTACAGTTCAGATGTAAGCAATGAAGCATGGTTTCTTCTATATTTTTTTAATTAGGTCTTCTTCAGTTATTTTGTGACAAACACTTGAGCAGCTATGGTTTTTGATAGACTGAGTAAAGTGAAAGTTGTACAACCTCTTTTCCAGAGTTCTCTAATTACAAAACTAAACTTTTCTCTATTCTCATGTTCTATTTAGCACTTCCATCAGAACCTCATCCAAAAGCTGCTCAGGCATGAAAAGGTGTATTTATTTTCTGCCAAGTGCAGTATTTGTATACACTCAAGCATGAGAAGTGTTTAATTTTGCAAGGCAGTGCAGTGCAAATTTTCCTTTTGAACCTGGAAATGGCAAGCAGGGTTGCTCGTTCTTTGAAGAAAAATGCCATTATTTTTGCAGAGCATCAGACAGCACAGATTGCCATAATGTCATTTCAGAAAGAAGCATATTAGTTCCAGTCTTGTGGGAATGCGATGTAGCACGATGTGGTGCATCATCTTGGTTCCTTATGTTTAAGAAAAAGAATCAAAAGCATATTTATAAGGTAAATTAAAAAAGCATTTGCCTAACTGTGAAGTCTTGTTCAGAAATATGCCGCTACATTCTAATTCTGCCTTGTTTGTAATAATAAGAGATGCCTGTGGAATTCTGACACGTTTTGACCTGCCTATATGATGGATGAATACTTTTTAAACTAAAAAAAGGGTGTAGCTTCTAACATCATTGGATGAAATGGCTGATGTCCTTTCATTACAAAAAAGCTTGACCCAGTGCCATTCAGCTCTCCAGACTCTGTTGAAACTCACATAAACATTAAAAACTTGGTGTGTACAAGTGTTTTCCAATGTTTGCATGTTTGTTAGTTTGTCATAATAACAGAGGACTTCAGCATTTCCTAATCAAACATGTTTTTCTTACTACTTTGTACAAGAAAACTCAGCATATGAAGATGTCTCATTGGTTTACATTCTTCACTGGTTTATTTCTTTTACCCTTGACTTTCAGAACAGTTTTCCTCACATGCTATTAAAATTACATGATTAGAATAGTGGGGTTTTAATGTTGCTGAGGGGATTGGGAGCTGAGGACTGTGGGAAGGAGTGAGGAAGGGTATTATTCCTAATTCAATACAGTGCCATATAGTGTGAAAGTTGTATAGGAATAAATTAAATTAGTCAGAAAACTGTTTGTTGTGCCTGCAAAGGTATTCGGGCAGCTATGAGCTGTTATGTTTAAACTATTGTACAAAATCAATATGAAATTCTTCTGAGTCTCTGAAATTGTTGTTCCATTTTTTTCCTTTTATTTTCAGTATAGACTCTCTTCTCTGGGCTCTTTTTGTACTCTCATGGCAACAAAACTGCTATGAAATGTTTGTATATGCTGCCAGTAATAAATTTTAGGCTGCAAAAGATAAATCAATTTTTTTGTAAGTCTTTAATTGATCTACTTAGAATTATGAAATAAGCTCTGGGATCTGATGACTTGGAGTGCGTGTTTTCAATATCTTGTTCTGTGATTGTATTGCCAGGCTGCACAAATAGATAAGGTGAAATCATTTTTGTCATCTGCCTTCTGAAAAAAGTGCCAAGCCTTGTCACTCACATTCTATCTGAACCATGTGAGTTCATCTCTTAGGATTTGCTATGTTGACTGGCGTGGTTAGATTTTTACACTGGGAAATGATATTTTAATTAATGTAGAGATATTTAAAATATATTTCTGTGTGTCAGTTCTAGAAAACTGTTTCTAGGAGATGAAAAAAAAAGAAATATATACAGTCTTTGTTGCCAAGTAGGCTGCTTCGTACAGTCGTAAAAACCAGAGATATGAATGTTAATGGTGGAAGTAAAAGGGATGCTAATTTAAAACTTCATAGTATGACATTAGATAAGTCAAATGGGATGAAGTAGAAAGGTCTTCTGAGTGAAGACCAATTTCCTGGAAAGCAGAAGATGTGTGTCAGTCCGTCTTGTTTGCCCCTTCAGCATAGAATAAAGCTGAAGCTCTTGTCCTGTTTATTTTTGTGCTAGAATTTATATTGGTGTGAGGATTCAGTAGTTGAATTCATGTAAAATAGGAGCTGAGTGACCTAATAGGGCAAAGAGAAGAAGAAAATGCTGAATACATACATGCTGCTCTACAAATTGGGGTAATAAGGTGAAGTTGACTGTCAGTTACCTTACTTGATAGATGTTATGTCTATCTACTTAACGCTTTTGTTTTGTGGTGCTTGTAATTTTTAAAACTTTAAACTGTGAGCTTTACAATCAGATACGGTAAAAATTTTTCCTGAAAGTAACTTGAGTAGTTTTCTTTGAAATGTCATCCATCATTAAAAAATAAACAAGCATATGTTGTTCCCAGTTTAGTTGCTCCACTTTTAATAGACTACTGGAGCTAGCTAGTGGTGTGGAGGTTCTAGAACACCTTTATTCAAGGTAATAAGGGCAAGCAAAACCATATCTATTAAACTTCCTGTTGGTACTAAGCAAAAGATAATGCTTAGTCATGCATTATAATGGACTGACAAAACTAAGAACTTAATACAGTGTTGTTTGCTTACTTCTGCCTTAGTTTGCGGTAAGTATCTACAAAGTAAGCTTCTACAGATAAAGAAGCAATGCAATTCTGTTATGTTTCCCCTCTTCATTTTAGCTTGTTATGGATAGCGTGGATGGGAAGTATCTTTGTGGATAATAGTACTGTAACCCAGCCAGCATTTCTTCATACGCATGCATTCTGAGCGACAACTTCGCTGTGTCTGCTGTCTTAACAGTATTGACATGTCAAAAATCTTTACTGGTTCATCTGGGTGATCTGTGTAATAGCCCTGTGGGTAATATAGATAAGGCTAACCTTACTAAAATATGTCTAGTTTAATACAGTGACTTGAACTAATTAAAATTGGATTTTAACAAAGGGTTAAAGTGGTTTAAATACTCTGTGCATTATAGGTTTGCATGGTCTTGAGTAGACCTAACTAAGCTAGTGCAGCTGTCCTGTGTCCCTTTATTTTATGCTTTGCTGCTTTGAGCCCTTAGTGCAAAGGGCAGGTAATCAAACCTTTTGACTTCTTGGAAATATGAGTTGTAAGATTTTTATCTCTCTAGCTCTATGGATCTCAGTGAAGTTACCATATTAACATGCTTCTGCTAGATGATAATTGCATGAATGTGCAATGGCTTTCAGCCTCATAAAATTGGAAATTATGAAATAAGCTGGGGGAGGGGAGGAGGTGGTGGTAATCTCTTAACAGATTTGTGACTTTGAAATGTATCAGCAAATTCTGGTGAATTCTGAAGACTTGATTTCCCTTTTGTGAAGAAGGGGTGGAAGTCAGAGTTTGAAAGTAGATCTTGTGATCATCGAGCTCTTCTTCTTAACTTGAAAAGCAATATGTAGTCAAAATATAGTCACCTTATAGTAGAAGAATCTGTCTTCACTTCCCCTGTTGTGGCAGCAAACCTACTTTTGGTGGGAACAAAGAAAGCTTTATGTTGCCTTCTTACCACTCTAAAAATCTCCTGAAGTACTGTCATACCTTCTCATGAATGTTGAAGTTTGTGCATATCTTTTCTTAATCTAAGGCTGTTTCTAAGTTATCCTTTGCAAATTATTGAAGGGATAGACTACTTTGTCAGAATGATTGCAGATTTTTGGGTATCTCTTTTTGTTTATCTACACTTGGGTAAAAACTAAAAAAGCAAGCATGTTGCAAGAATGACGTTAAAATTTGAAGCTTATGTGCAGAAGTGTGTCTCCACTGAACAGTAATCTGCGTGTTTATAAATAACAAAAAGGTAGTGTTCTGGTGATCACTGACGTTTTGATGACAATTCTGGTCATGTATAAATCAACAAATGTTAAATCTTTCTTTTAAATTCATTTGCAAGGCTGCGTTTCTTCAGCAGGGTATTTCAATTGGGTAATATATGTGTTTAAAATGGGTTTGAATTCAGATCTTTACATTGGATTTCACCTTTATGCCAATGAAAAAAAGTGTAGCTCTCTTCAAACAAGTATGTTTGTGTACATATGCATCCATATGTATGTATTTATGTAAATACTCTGATGTGTATATAAACATGACTGTAGATCTTAATAATTTTCATGATCCAAATATCAGGGTTTTATTTAAGAGATGGATGTGTTGCAATATTCTGGTTTATTTAACTGTAGTTTTTTCAGTCTGTGATTAGCTTAAAATTAGAGTTCAGTTGAACTTCTAGAAGTAGTACAAATGCTTAAGTTTAGATCTAAACTTTTGTCTTTACAAAGCAGATGTTCTGCATTTTAACCTTAAATACAGATGATTGCTTAGATTCTTATTGCTAACATGCTTCAGCAGGTTAGCTGTCTATGTTTATTTGGCTACAGATTTAGATATTTCCAAAAGCTATGCAATGTGCCAAGGTGCCTTCAGAAAAAAAAAAGAGTTGATGCCATGTCCTTTTTGTTAAATCAGTGTGTCTTCTCCTCTTCACTCTGGTTATCCTCTTTCAAGTCTCTCTGCTTTTTCAGCTCTTAGTGACTTGCTACATTTTGAGTTAAGTGGGCTTAGTCTGTTAGCTGAACAAAGTTGAAGCAAAGGCTTTCCAGCATATGACCAACTGCAAGTACTCAAATGGAAGCACCAGTGTTAAGTCAGTTGAGAAGGCTGAAAACAGTAATGTGTCCAGTGTTGTGATATACTTAATTTGTGAGATCAGATTCTGCATGTGACTATTATTCGTTATTCATGCTGGGGGGTTTCAGTGTGCTATTGTTTGTTTGGATTTTTTTTGGCATAATGCTTTAGGTGCACAAATATAGCTTAATTATTCTTAAGTAGGTATTCTATGTGAGTGAAAATACGGCTATAGGTATTGGTTGCTCTGATTGCAGTAACATCCTGGGTTTTGATGTCAGCAAGATTTTTGTTCTGCTGGAATTCATGTCTGTAGCTCTTCCTTTTCTCTTCCTGCCAGGAGTTTGTCTTAAACTAAAGACAACTAACTGAGTCTGTGGGAATGTGATCCAAAGTCGCTTCTTGACAATCTGAGCCTCTAGGCAGTATCATTTTAGGCACTAGCTTGCTTCTGGTTTGTGCATGGAGCAACTATGTCGAACGTGAATTGGATTTTAAAGCTTGTGTTTTCTTTGTAATTAGAAGCATTGCATAGATTATAAATAGTTACTGCGCATGTCCAGACAGACATCTTAAAGCTTCATATAGTTTTTCTCTGCAGATTTCACTATTGCTTTGTCTTCTTTTTTGCCTCTGTATGGAAGCAGAGGGGGTGCAGAAGACTACATGACTCTAGAAACTGCCCATTTTCCAATTTTTTGATGCTTAATTATTTTGAAGTATGTTTTACTTTTTTGCTTTCACTTCCAGTAGTATTTCACTCAGCTTTTGCTTTTATTAATTAGTAGTTTTAAAATTCTTTGAGTATCTGAAGTTTTTTAAAGCTCTGAGTATATTCCATGACATCAGAGGCTTAAACTTCAATCAGATGGCTGGAAATAAGAGTCAAGGAAACCTTTGGGAGTCATTTGTAGAGGGAGGTGAGGAAGCAGAACTGAGCAGTAGGATGGTATGTGAATTATGGTGTATGGATTCATAGTTCAGTAGTGGGCCTGGCTTGTTTTTTTTTGTGAAGACTTCAGTTGCCTGAAAGTTGGTTGTAGTGCTTAATCTACACCTTCTCTCAGAAGTTAAAACAAGGTGATCTCGGGCAATTTTAGATCTGTGAGTTTCAAAAGCAAACAGAAGCAAATGGCAACTTCGTGCTGTGAGATGTAGACTAAGTGCTCAAAAGGAAGCTATTGAAATGATGGAGCCTTTTAGATGTTTCTCCTGTATCAAATATTAGAGAGATCTTGTGTGCTATTTGTAGAAATAAAGGTTGCTGTGAATTTTAAAGCTATTTCTTGCTCAATGCCTTTTGTTGGTTTCTTTTAACTTTAACATAATAATTACATCCACATTTTTTGTTTGTAAGATGTTGTCTGCACTTAGTCTTGGGTCATTCTGTACCCCTATAAGTTTTTAACTGGAAATGCTATTAAGCTGATGTGGTTGTTTGGACCAGCTTCAGACTACATAAAAATGTTCTGGGCCATGTTTTGGGCCCCATTTTTGGTAACTGCTGCTCTAAGAGATGGCATTCTGGTGGTTCATCAATAAATATTCCAGAATAAATACGCAGGATATAATTAGGGTTTCTTGTTCGTTTATGTTCTACTTGTGCATTGCAGTAGAATGCTATGACACCAGTGAAGATGTTCCAGGCTAAAGGCAAAAAGTGCCTGTCTGAGAGCTGCTGGAATTGCATTATAATACTTTTGAGTCACTTTTATCTTTCTTAAACATTAACTTTCCCATTTTATTCAAATATTTCCAAGGACTTGAAACATTCATTACCAGTTGAACTTGGACTTTCTGAAACCAAAATAACATCTCATGGCTTTGACAGCACCAAAGAGGGAGTCATTGAGGCAGGACCATTTCCAGGAAAAGGTAACTGGGTTTTTTTTTGTTTTATTTCTCAATTTATAATCTTTAGGCGTATTTTCATATTGTCAGGAGGACAATGCTCTCTAGCTGCTTTGGGCATCTTGGTGTGAGTGAACACATTGAGATGTGCATTAATGACAACCTATTTTATCTTCTCTGGTAGTTGGGTTGTTAAAATAGAGGATATATGCTACGCTTGTAGTGTTTGTCAGGGGACTAGTGGAAACTACTTAGTCTGAATTTGGTCTACATTTACAGTAAGGGAGGTCCTTGAGCACCTTGAAATGGTGTCAGACTGAAGAATTTTGCCATCACATTGCATTGAAGTTTTATTTATATGTGCAGGTATTGTTCTGGTTTGAAACATGGCTGGGGAGTTACTTATTTCTTGAAACACAGTTCACTTGGAAGGGATTAATGAATTTTTGCCCTTGGGACTTGTCTGTCCTTTTTTTGTTACAGTGCGTATATTTCTTTGTGGTTGGTAGGAGTAATAATGCTTCTGATCTGTTTTTCCAGGCATTAACTAATGAAAAAGTGTCTGTTCTCATTTTCTTAGCGCAGAGTTGTGGTTGTTTATAGCAGAAGGATTTTAGTTAATTAATATTTAATTCACTATGCAAGTATTAATGTGTATTTCAGAGAATCTAAGTTAGCATAAAACAGTGAGAAACACTAAGCGATAAACAAGCCAGTAATGTCCGTGCTTCCCACCTGTCTAAAAACAGTAGAGTGCCATGACAAGAGTATGTGAGAATGATATTTTAAGGAATTATGTAGCTTTGACAATTTCTGAATTTGAAAGGTTTGAAATGATCTCAAATGAGCAGCTGTGAAAATAAGTCTCTTTGTAGTCATGGATTGAATTTACATGTTGTTTCATTTCCTGTTTGTTAAAATTCTGTGTTTCTGAAAACAGTGATTTACATGTTGTACTTTGCATACATTACAAAGTGAATGCTGTGTTTTCTTTAAGTCTTTGAAATTGGCAAAACATTGAGCTAAAAACTGGGCAGGTGGTAAACTGCTCCCATTCTTCCCTTTTTGCATTCTATTAGCAGGATAACTTTTATATCTGTCAAGTGCATTAGCCTGTAAAGGAAAAAGTGTCTGAAGATATGTTTGAGGCTACACTAATACATTTATTCAGATGTTCTGTAGCAAGCTGTGTAGACAAATTATGAGCTTTGGACATGTAATTTTTAACAATATCACAGTTTTCTTCCAAGGATGTTTTTTCCTAATGCTCTAAATCGGAGCGAGAGAAGTGGTAGAACCTCCGACTTCTTATGAATCAATGGACAAAAGTAAAATGATTGCCCTATTCCTAAAACTTCTGTTTTCTGTTTTAGTGTCCTTATCAGGGCTTCATTTTTGAATGCAAAGCAGGCACTACTGTAGGGGAAGGGCCTTTAAGATTTGGGGGATGTTGAATGATGAAGCATGCATAGGCTGCATTAATAAATATTCTGTCAAATTATAAGGATTTTTTTTTTTTTAACTGCTTGTCATGGCTCGCTTGCTGAAGTGATTCAGTCTGTAGGCCTTTAGCAGGATCATGCAGTTAAATGTTTATGCGTGGATGAATCCAGTTGCAGCTCTTAGGCAATGTATCACTGCAGAAGGGCACAGCAAGCGAGCTATCTTTTGGTCTCATCTTTTCTGTGCCGTTGGATCCAAATCATTGGATTCACGTACCCCATGTTAGTAATGCTCTGTAGTATGTTTAAAAGGCAGAAGTTGATTCTTGATTCAATTACATTGAGTGATATTTTTTGTGTTACTGATAACTTAAATTTTGCTGAAACTGCTAGAGTTTCGGTTTGATTTCCTTTCCTCCAGCATGCTGTCAGCCCTGACTTATCTCAGAATCTCTCAACATAAGTAATAAGAGCTCCCCCCTGTATAATGGCTACACATCACTACAGAGGAAAAGCTACTTTGGTGGTTTGGTTTTTTAAGTCCTGTTACTTCACATTTGTGTGATAGGAAAGAAGGCAAAGCTCTGAAAAGCATAATGCTAGAACAGCTTAGAGAGCACACATAGAGCAGGTTGCTTTGGTTTGTTGTGTTTTTCTTTTTGAAAAAGAACAAACAAATGCTGTAGAATCCTTCTTTTGGGAAGGAGGTTACGCGCCTTAACAGCTAATGGCTTGTACTGTCAGACTAAGGAGCAGATGTTAATCAGGTATATCTGAAATTGGCATAGATTTCAGAGCTTACTTCACCCCTAAATGCCGTGATTTACCGTTCAATGACAGTGCAGAGTGAAATCTACCTAGACCTAAAAAAGGAGGTTTCAGCTGTGGAAGCTCTATGTAACTGTTCATGGAATTTTCTTTTGATAGTATGTACTTCACTGATGAAGCTGTCAGTTGTATTTTGATTGCTGTTACAAAAAACACTTTGGCATAATGACCTAGAGAAGAAGGTTAAGTCAGGAAAACTTGGAGTAGTTCATATGAACAGCTGTACCTCTTAAAAAGCATTGCTATCAAACTCCAGCAGCTTTTGTGTGAATGCTTCTAGTTAGTGTGTTGCTGAAGTAAATGGTTTTGTGGTTTTTTTTTCCTGAAAATAATGACAGTCAAACAAAACAGCAACCCTTCCCACACCCCAAATAAACCCCAGACCTGTCTGTGTGAAAGTGTACATTGCCTTCTAAGGCAAGAGATGGATTTTCATGGTTAAATATGTCCCCTTTTCAGGTTCCTCAGCATCTCCCAAATCGTCTGTTATATCTCCTAGCAGTGCAGCAGCTAGCAGACTGGCTGGACAAAGTTGTGATTTAATTATTCCCACAGGTATCATAGCCCTGGATGGATAACGCCCTTGTCTCTGCTGACACTGTACTAACTGCTTCATGTCTCTAATAATTTGATTTACTGTTAGTTGGAAATAAAATGGGTTTTTTTGATGGCTCTCCTCTCTGGCTTTAACAGTTCACTAAGTAACCTCTGCTTTCCTGCCTGTATGCTGCTTTTTGCTCTATAATTACTAAATATTACTAATAAGAAAGGGTACCTAAAATGGGAGTAACTGACGCTTTTCATTAAAATTTAAGCTGAAATTTTTGGCTGGTTTTTGCCAAAGTGATCACATAATTGCAGTAGAATTGAATATGAGGTGGCCATTAGGAATTCACAACACCCTTTGCCACTTGACTCATTTGTGCCTATGGGCAAATTACGTAACATCTGTTTCCTCCTATATAGAAGGAGAAAACCTATTCAGTCACTTTTTAAGGGTGTTCAGAGGATTAATTACTTAATGTTTGCGCCACATTTTGAAGATATAAACAACATAGTAGAGCTTGATGCTAAAGGAGTATCTTGAGGCATCTGTATAGACCTTTTTCCAACACCTATTTACATAAATAATACAGTCACCTGGCAAGGCTAAGATGACTTTAAGTTGCAGCTGGAGTGTCAAAATCATGCAAAAATAATTAAAAATACTGCTTAAAAAATGGTAGTGCTTTGCAGTTCTTGCTATTTAGGACACTAGGAAGTATTTTTGTAAAATTGGAACTTGGAATCCCATGGTATCCCATACTAGTATGAAAATGCTAAGTATTGGCAATTAATGTGTGGTAATTTGCCCTAGATATTTTATGACTGTAAATCTTCACTGCTGTTTTTATGCTGGTGGTTTATAGAATTAATTATTCCTAATGCAATGAGCTAATAAAGCTGAAATAAATAAGTATTGGCTGAATATATCTTCTGGAAAGGATGATGTTCATTGGAAAAGATTAAAAAAATCTGTTTTGAAATTTATTAGTTGTACTTTGTGTCAACAGTTTTTATATGCCAGTAATTTTCATTTAATGGTCTGCAGGTTGTAAACAGACTTTTACATTGGCTAAATCCAAGAGGGTGTCCAACTGTTGGAATTTTAAAACATAGATTAAGGTAATAAACATGTCTGAAAAGCTGGTTTAAGGTTGGTTAGTAAAATCCTATGCCTTCAGGTAAGCTTTATTCAGCCTATTATTAGCTGAAATAGTGAGATACACATACAGGTTTTATATTCGTTCTTAAATAATTCTTTCTTTCTGAAGTTGATTTTGAAAATCTGCATATTCATGTGAAGTTCTTACTATCACCTTGCTCTGCTTTTGCATGTGAAATTGCACAAATCTTCCATACCTGCTATTAACCCCTTTAAAACAAACAAGCAAAAAGCAAGGCCTTGAAGATTTGCTTTATCTGACATAGGGGGCAGAGCCCAACAGAAGAGCGGACCAGTTGTGTTAGCAGATGAAGTGAAGAATCCAGCAATGGAGAAACTGGAATTGGTGAGAAGGTGGAGCCTAAACACTTACAAGGTAAGCAGACAGATTTGTGTGTGTGTGTTTTCTAGAAATGAGTTTGCTACAACTTTTTGGACAAAAGTTTCCCAAGTATTGTACTACTGTATGGAAGTAATCTGTTGTTACAGTGAGCATAAGCTAGAATGCATAGGGAAGGCTTAGTTTTCTTCCAAGTGTAGCATTGTTTGTTAACCATTTCGAATTCCTGGGTTTCAGTGGGAATCCTTTCTTAGGTATTTATAGATTAAACGAGGTTAAGAATATTGAATTTCTAATGTCCCCTTCAAGATACAGAATGTACAGATTTCAGCACTTGTTAATTGCTATTCTGCTGGTTTTGTTCTATCTGCTGATTGTTTTTTCTTAGTGTTGGAATTGTTGCTCCAATTGTGTGTGTTTTGTATATGGTGCTTCTTTGTGATCAGTTGGGATTTGATGAAGTTAAAATAATAACAAAAGAAAAAAGAAAAGGTGCTTTAAGCACAGCAGTTTGCTGGAAGTGACTCTTTAAAAAACCATAAGGTAAGGAACAATTTTCAGGGAATACATTACTGTCAGGAGTTTTAAACAAAGACCAGTTTTGAAAAATAGCTTTTTGTTATGCCTGCAACTTCAGTGACAGAAGTGTGGGCAGGTGGATTGTGCATCAATGGGACCTTCATCAAACCAGGAAAAAATGAAGAACCTCTGGAAAAAATCTATTTTGTAGAACACAGGCCTCAATGCCTCCTGTGTTCTTAGATAGGAACTTCCTTCCTAGTGAGGATGGGAAGCAGGGATGGAGACATTTTACCCACTAGTAAATGCTTGTGCTGTTCTTTGTGTTAGAAGTTTGCATCTTTACATCTAATTAAGTTGTTTTTTAAATTTCTGCTTTTTGTACAATCTATATTTTGTGGCAACTGCAGAGGCTGTCAGCTACTCTGACAGCATGGAGCATGCTGTGGCCTGATCAGAATACGTGCTATTCAGCTGAAGCCATTCTTTAAAATTCTCTGTCTGTTTAAGAAACATTGACTCTTGAGATTGAGTATGCTGCACCACAACTAAATAGAGAGGGCTTGACCGTATTCTCTCTATTTTGTGCCTTGATTTAGAAAACAAAACTAAAAAAATCTCTATGTCTCAATCACAGAATGATTGAAAACGCTTACCTGAAGCAACAGCAGAGGGCTGGTAAAAAATGCTGAGAAAAGTGGTCTTAGGTCTTCATTTAGAACATTATTTTTGGGCAGTAGTCTTTGTGAAGCCTAGATTTTTAGATTTCATTGTTTGCTTAAACCTCCCCTTCCCTAAATCCAGAATCCTACCAGTTATGGCATAGCAAACAAAGGCTAACACTGTCGTGAAACTAAATTAATCTGGTTTCTTGAAATCCATAAACTTGTTGTTGTTCTCCAAATATGCTGAAGGAGATAAATCAATTATTATCTTCCTGGAGTCCCATACTGACTTCTCTACAGGTTTTTTTGAGGAATAGGATTGTTCAGAGAGCTTATAAATACATTCTGACTTGAGGGACTGTTTTACAAATGTCCATGGAGATGCCATACATTTGAAAACACTTTATATGTAGGCTACATTAAAAAAGCCTATTTAATTTGATGAAGGACAGTATTTATTTCAGTTTGTGGCTTGTTTTGGTTCCTGTAAGGTCGGAAGAAGTCTGCTCCTTATTTCGTAATAGCTAATTGATCATAGGTTGGAAGATGCAGAAATAAAGGGCAAGAGTAAATTGTTAGTAGAGAGAGTCAGCAGCTGAACCCTTCTGAGCTGAAATCCATGCTATTCAACATACCAATTGTTAAACTGCAAGCAGAGTTAGTGGGGAAACTTGTTGTTAAAAAGTTCTTTAGGAATCTGACAGTAGTTCCTCTCTTGAAATGTCTGTATTGGAAGTTGCAAAATCTACGTTATTGGATACATTCAGAAGTTATACCCATCTGTGAAGAGATGATTAAGTATACCTTTATTTTGGGTACCTTGTTTTTTGTTCCATATGTGTTTCTGTGAATCATCAGAGACAATTGCTTTTGTTATCTCCCACTTTTGTTTTAAGAAACTGCTTCCAATTTAAAAATCACGGGAGGTTAAAGCTGCTCTTCTGTCTATCCTAACCATGAATTTTCGTAGGCTGTATTTAATTTTCTCACATAACTTGGTAGAATCATTCTGTTGCATTTGCAACTACTGTCCAGCCTTACTCTCTTCAGTCTTACTCTCTCTAGTAATTGTGACTGTGCATCAAATGAGATTGCCTTTCTTCCCGTAATCTAATGGTAAGATCTTGTTCTGTTCTTTTTCCTTCTCCTGTCTCCCCTTTGGATGAAAAAGGCGTTTTCAGTTTAGCAAAGACATAGGCATAGGAAAGTTGTGACTCTTCTTGATTTTCAGCAATTCTAATAAAAAGCATATCTTCTTGGTTTTCATACAATTTCTTAAACTTCTGGGGAGGAAAACCAATATACCCGTTTTACAAGCCTCTCTCTAATACTGGGCTGCTAGCGGAACATTTGTTTCTGAGACAAATTCAGTAACATCTGTCTGCCTTTTAACATACAGTTCTTGTTAAGTGTACTTTAGTGCTTTTTTCTTTGAAGTAGTTTTTCTTAAACTTTGTTTTGTGTGACTTCCTTTTGAGCAGTGTAGTCTTATTCAGGACAATGTTCTCTAAACCAATGCAAAATGGAATTCACATATGGAGTTCTCTCCGTTTCCTAGTGAGAATATATAGCAACTTGTGGGTCTGTACTGGTCTGCTTAGAATCGGAGTAAATCAAAATAGATAGGTGCATCTTGTCAATTGCTCTTTTTCAGTCTCGGTGTTCAGCTACATCTCAATTTAACAAAGCATGCAGTGGAAGTCTTTCCAAGTACTATTTTTTCTTACTTATCACTGCTGCGTTTTTTTTTAGGTGTTTTGCTGTAGCTTCCGAAGCAGATGCTCCTTTGTTGAAAATAAGTCTTTCCTTTGTAATTTATTTTTGCTTCCAAAAATTTTGCCTTCCATGATTCAGATTTTTCTCTTGCATTTCCATAGGGAAGGTTGGGGTATTTTCCATCTTTTATGGAAAATAACCAGATTTGTCCATTGATTCTATAGTTCTAGTGAAATGCTTATTTATGCTCTGACCACACTTCTTGCTAAGCTGTATTTTGCAGTTCCTGTTGCAGACTTTAGTAGTAGTGTTGTATTCTGTCTTAATGTGATTTGCTAGCTCTCCCAAATTTCTGATTCTTGACAGACAAGCTGAGCTGTGCTCTTTCTTGTTAATTGGTTGAAGCTAATGAAGTAGGCCAAATAGTCTGTACCTTCCCATCTAAAGCTTGTGATTATGACTGATTTGTTGTGTTTGATCATTCTTGAGCCTTTCATGTGTTTGTGTATTACAATTAGAAAGGGCATAAAAGTTCTAGCAGATTAAATGTGTATCTCCTTTGGATGTAAGTAAGGACTGGATTTAACTGAAGTCCTCAAATCTGGAAAACCTGGGAAATGCAGTGATGGAATCTATTAGGGGAATGTGATATAAGACAGACTTGAGCATTATTTTACCTAACAAAACAGCAGTTTTGCACTTAGGTTAAGCCCCTTCAGAGCAGTTCTGGCATTCACTACTAACTTTGTTTCGTTGTAATTCTGTTTCTAGCAGTAATTCTTTGTATATGTAACCTGGTTATCTCTTCAACTCTTGGGACCACAGATTAACTTCAGGTGACTTATTATAACAGTAAATATTTCCTGCTTTCCATAGCAAAATTGTATGGCACATCTGCTTCGCAAATGGCTTCTCATATGTCCAAGTCAATGGAAACCCCAATGTGTATCTTGGGAGGCTTGCTGCCAAGTTGGACTCAAATCTCTGGCAGAGAAGGTGTCACTGATAAGTGGAACGTGGTAGCAGTCTGAGCTGTCCCAGCCATTGGGTGAAAGTGTCTACAGCCTTATAAGAGCATGTTTTCTGTTGTCTGTGTTAATGAACTGCAAATCTGTTTAGAATTAGACTTGTGACAGAAAAGAAATACTAAGTTTTTCTGACACGATCAGTTCCATTTTAAGGAAGTGTTAATAATGAGAAAGTAATAGTTTTATGTATTTCTCAGTAGGAGTTTCCTAGTCAGCTTTAAAAACCATGCTGAAAACCATCATCTCCTTACATCCCCCTTCCCCTTCCTCAAGAAAACCCAATAAAGTAACATTTTCTGAAAGCTTATCATGGATTATTTGGAATTGAGTGGTTGGTTGAAATAGTGCAGAAGTTCACTAACTAGATATTTTTAAGCAAAACTGGTAATACTCTCATTAACTTTAATTCAGTGGACTGCATAGCTTCTTTTAACTTAATGAGATTTACCAAACCTAAAAAGAGATAAGTGTTCTTTACTTGAGAAACAATTAGTTACGCTCTTGATTTGCTAACTTGAATATTCATCTTAGTAGGAGTTGAGACTTGTCCAACTGTTCTTGCTGAGTCCTGATAAACTTCTAAAGAGTGTGTTGTTTTTTCAGTTTGTTGTGCAAACTTCTATTGGGAGGGGCGGTTGTGAAAGAATTGTGTATAATTATACGTCCCTTGAAGCTGAAAATGGGTGTATGCTGTGTTGTGTTGAATATACTTGATTGTCTGTAACTTACTTTTTTTCTCCCCCTCAACCAGTGTACACGGCAGATCATCTCTGAAAAATTGGGTCGTGGCTCAAGAACAGTAGATTTGGAACTAGAAGCTCAAATAGATATATTGAGAGATAACAAAAAGAAATATGAAAATATCTTGAGACTGGCGCAGACGCTGTCCACACAGCTCTTTCAGATGGTACATACCCAAAGGCAACTTGGAGACGCATTTGCTGACCTGAGTTTGAAATCATTGGAACTTCATGTAAGACTTTTATAGTGTTAAAAAATGAAATGGCAGAGATGAAGATAAGCCTTAATTGACTTGTGCAGGGTACATGGTAGTTAGCAGTTACTTTTCTAAACATTATAGTTAACAATATATTACATATCCTTTGTGTTAAAAGCTCATGTAATTCACTTAAGACTATAGAAAATGATTGAAATTACTGTAGTTCATTATTGTTTCTTAAATGCCTTTAGCTGACGGTTGGACTCAAGAACTTGATAACTTTCCTTTGTATGGAAGATGCACTTTGCTATTAATTTTGCTTTTAATGAAATGTCATCAAAGTGTTCCAGAGTGTTACGTCATTTCAATTACAGGATGTCTTTGAGGAATATGCCTGGGAGTAAGTAGAATAGGACACATTACTTCACTTGTGAACATTGAATGTGACTAAATTATTTTCTGTAGCTTATTTAAGCACTGAGATTTCATCTCAAAGCCCTTTTTTAATCAGAATTTTGCTGCTAATAGGACTAATCTGTATTCATAACATTGTTTGGAGCTTCTGAGCAAGAGAAGGCTGTCTTTAGATATCTATCTGCACTTGGGTTGTTATGAATCTTTGGTTTGGAAGTTTAGGTAACACTGGCACATTTGTTGCTGATAATAAAACTGTCTGCTGTAAAGAGAGAAGGTAGATGTTGCATACAGAGCATGGTACCTGGCTTGCTTCTACATTAATTGTTCTGTACTTCCAAAGTTCAAGCATTTTTATACTGCTGCTGATCCTGTGGAAAAATGGGTTTAAGGTGTTTAATGATTCCCTAAAACATAGCTGCTGAAACAGCCTGAATTATCTTTGTGATAATTAAACTTCAAACTACTGTCTCTATTTTTTCGCTTTTCATTATTGTTCATTCCCATTGAGTTTTAAGGGAGGAGGGTAGAATTCATGCTTGCATAGAGGAACTTTTAATTGATTGCTACCTGAAAAAAATGGAGACTCCTGCACTGGAGTACAGGAATTTTTAATATTAGTCTGACAGATGAAAATCTATGAAATGAGAGTGCTTTTAGCAGCTAAGAAGTTAAATTCGCTAAAAAGTTTTCAATCAGCAGTTTACTCTTGACACAAATGTGGGCATGTGGTTTGTGGTAGAACTGAGTGGTTATTATGAAGTATTTGCTGAAGCTGGATATTTTTTCTGAAATTTGGATTAAATCTGGCATCCTGCTCTTGTTTAATCGATGTGGGTTGGTTTGGGTTTTTTCCATGAATAGCTTGTAACTTCTAGTGGGAAACTGTGCTTCCAGGTTCTTTCAGCGTCTTGTACTGGTCTTGGAATTTGTTTCACTCATTCATCTCTTGTGTAGATTATTGAATGGGGCTGTTGATGCAAATCAAATAAAGGTTTCTGCTGCTGTAATAAAAGTTATCTAACCTTTGCCTCTTGGAGACTTGCCTGAAGTTTGTCTCTTTTCTCTTTGTGTTTCCCCTTTGTTTAATCTGTACTGTATTACCATCAGTAGCCTGGCCTGTTCTTCTCGGATGTTTGGATAGCATTGTTGCCTCTAAAACTTGTGCAAGGCTAAAAGTAAAATTTCTGAGCAGTTAGTCCTTAATGTTTAATGTGGTAACAGTATGTAAGTTTTTTAAAACAAACCAATAGAAAAAAAACAAACAAAAAAGCCTTAAAAAACAAAACAACCAAACCAAAATCAAACCCACACCAATTCTTAATGTAATATTTCTTACTTTATACATGATTACAGAATGAGATCTCAGAGTGATATCTGCAGAGGCATTACTTAATGCAAATGTTTTGCTGTTTCTCTTCTGGATATAAAGGTAACTCCTGGTTCCAGGCTTATGTGCCTCTAATTATATAAACATATTAATTCCGATTTTAATTGACTCTGTGCATAGAGGATGAACCAAGTGTAAAATTTTGATGCGGAAAGCATTTCCTGTCTGTTTTGTAAGAGGTATCTGCAGAAGTGATGGACGTAACTCAAAAGTTTTTGTGCAAAACTGTACAAACCAGCAGAAGGACAGTTTTGGTGTCTGGTGTGGAGGCCACTGCAGTCCCATCCTTCACCTTCTCCTTTAAATTAGTAATGTTGGGTCTGTAGCGTGGGAGGACCAGCTGGAAAACTAATTGCAGTCATGCCTGTGGGAGGGAAAAGAGATGGGACTAAACGTGGCTGAAAAGGGTGGTCCTACTGCTGTTGTCTCTGCCTGTATCCTCCTATTTCTTCTCTGTGCTAGCACTTACATTGCCAGCTACTTAGTAACATTAGAATAAAACCAGCTGAAAAAGATTGGTTTTGTTTTTTTTTTTTTTTATTTCAGCAGTATCTGCAGTGATTTGGCTGACTGCTTTTGTCACCCAAGCAAAAAGCAAAGCAAAGGTGACAGGGTTTAGCTCGTGAACACTTGCCCCAAGTTCTCTTCCTTCTTTTCTTCTGCTTTGGATTGCTCGCTTCCACTGTGCTTCCTGTTCTAGAGGATTCTCCCCTTACTATTGCCCATTACTCTTACCTTCATGGGGCTGTTAATGTTAACATGAAATATGTTTAGCTTTGCTGTTCATGTTCTAGGCAGATTAAAGGAAGTTGGGAGAATAAGGCATTTCTGAGTCAGTTGTTGGCAGTATGCAAACCTAAGAAGACCAAGTTCCAAATATGATGAACCTAGTGTTTTACAGCCATTGCAGCCAGAGATCGTACTCTTGTGAGAACTCCCATCTGCAGAGGAGTATGAAGATGCCATATGGATGACATAAATATAATAATTGGGCTTATTTGGCATCCGTGCATTAGGAAAATCTTTGCAGACTTGGTCAAGGCTTACACTGCTGTTAACAAAAAGACATGAACAAACATATCTAAATGTGATTGAAATGCCTTGGAAATAATTTCACCCTTGTCCCTTTGAAATTTATGGCTCAGCTACATTATGATTTTTATTTGCTATTCATTATAATGCTCTGCTCTTCAATTATTTACAGGCTATTAAACTGTGATAGATACTGGGATTTTTTTATAATGGTCTTTTCCAGAAAGGAAGAACAAAAGTTAACAGCTAATTAATGCAGTATGCCTCTGTGAATTTAGTCATATTACTGTGTTTAATGTAGTAGTGTCTCTGTGGGTATTAAAGTATTACCTAACGTGGGAGATGCTGGATTAAAACCCTGATGAATGACAATGTGAAGATTACATTACCACTTACTTTTACGTAACATTCAAGACTTCCAAGTGCAGAAAAATCACATTATAAAATAGGATTTAACATCATGTGGAGTAACAGAATTGTAAACCAGGGTTTGCTAATGTTAGCTGTCATAAAAAACTGTGAACTGAATATTGTATTGAAATCATACCTGCTTAATCATACCCATATCCAAACAGAAGTGAAAAAAACTGCTGCGTGTGCTTGTATTTTTTTAATATAGTTGCTGATGAATGTTATGATTTTCAATGATACATAGTTTTGTTTTCTCTGCTCTTTGTTTATAGGAGGAGTTTGGCTACAATGCAGATACGCAGAAACTTCTAGCTAAAAATGGAGAAACTCTTCTTGGGGCTATTAACTTTTTTATTGCCAGTGTGAACACATTGGTGAATAAAACAATTGAGGATACATTATTGACTGTGAAACAGTATGAAAGTGCCAGGTAGCTATTCTATGTTCAGCTGTTTTCATTACCAACTAATCTTCAGGAAACTACAGACTTTGCATCATCTTAGTCCTTGTGTTTGAGTGACTAACCTGTCAGATAAAAACCATGTAATACAGCTCACATATAATTAAGATTTACAGTTAACTGCCTCATTGCACATATCTTCAAATGTTCTGTAAATGTTCTGTTGTAGACTTAATTTTATTTGTTAGCTCTAGGAGTAATTATATCTATTTTAGTCCTTCATGCTAGATTAAGGTGGCTTTCTAGGCAGCGTGACCATGCAAGATTAACCCTTTTATCCAGCTACATTGTAATAGGTAAAATAATCTCTTTGACTGAAAAACATTTAATATTGTTCTCCTGTTGATGCACAAAAACATGAAGTTCATGCTTCAATTTTAATGCTGAAGTTGCAGGCTTGGTCAGAAAGGGAAAATAAAGAAGAAATTCCTAGTGAATAACATGTAGCAGTAGGTAATGGGTTTCCTGCTCTGGAGAAGGTCACTTTTGAATGTGGCAGAGTACTCTAAGGCCTGGGTTTGGACTTGTCGTTTCTGATGCTTGGTTCCATTCTGACTTTGACTTAATAGGATAAAATGTGTTAATTTTCTGAAGGTTGTAGTTTATAGTATTTTGTGATTTTTCTTTCCAAGAAAAAAAATGCCAACTGCATGAGCTTAAAAGTTTTTCCCCCCCTTTTTAATTGTTCTGTTCTAATGTTTATTTATAAGCAAAATAGTAACTTATTGTTTTGATATTTAGATAAGCTTCCCAAAGGCATGAGAGGCAGAATTAATATCAATATTATGTATTGCTTTATTTTTGGCTAAATATTAAAAATATTTAATGTTAAAAAATAGTAAGAAAAAGTGGTTCACACATTCCCCAGGTATCCCCTTGAAAATTTGTACAAAATACATCAGCTACCATTGTTCTTGCTAGTCATTTTCAATATGTGGTTCTTCCCTCCTGAAATACCTGCATTACTTTCTGTTCATTAAAGAAATCGAGTGTTTTGCCATTTCAGTAGGGCAAATAAGTTAGGCAGGTTCTTTGCTTACATAGCCAGTCCATCATTTTGCAATGTGAAAATAGGTCATTTGTGTCTCTTCTTCCCTGTCCTCACTTGTACTTCAGCATTCATCTGCTCCCCTCCTATCAACTCACTATTTGTTTGCTACTTTTTTGGAATTAGTCATAAGCTCTTTAAATAAAGTCTGAATCATAGTGGCAATGAGAATCAGGAAGAGCCCTGTGAATACTCATTCCTTTTACCTCTGAAAATGTTGCACTTTACTTTGGAGCAGTTACACCAACTGAAAAAGTTTTTTCTAATCAATTTTTAATCCTGATTTTCTTCCTGTTTTAAATACGTCTGTGAAAAAGTGTATTAGAAAAGCTAGAAATAGGTTAGTTTGTTCTGTTAAAGATGGCTTGTATCGTATGCTGAGATGGCAGGTTCCATTAGTTGAAAGCTGCAAAGAAATATGGAAGGAGGAGTGTGGCTTCAGGCAGGGTTGCCCGTGACCTTGGAGTGATTTCTGGCTATTGTGTGTTGCTTTACCTGGTCAAGTGCTAGATGGCTGTGAACGAAGGAGCACATGTTGTATAAGGGGAAGAAGATAAAGGTTAGAAGCTGTTACTGCATTTGTCTCATGCACTTGCAATAATGTTTTAAAATATAAAAATAGTTTATATGGCAAGGATCCAGTATTCCATAGGCTTGTATGTTACACTGGGAAACAGAAGATTAAATTTGTGATACAATCTTTAAACTACTAACATTTTCTCACTTATAAATGCTAGATGTTGGTTAACAGAAAGCTTAACTTAAACTTCTTTTTCCCAAAGACACTTTTCAAAAAACAAACTGAATATTCAAATTCCTGTATTAAAAATGCTTTAAAGACATTTTCATTTTTTCAGTTAAAATGAGAAGGAGATATGACTGGGTCATCTCTAGTAATGTAATGAAGTGGTACAGTCTAATATGGAAGCATATCAAGGAGGTTTTTAGCTTTTTAAAATAAATAGTAGTATATGAAGACTAGCTGGTTCAATTAAAAAGTTGACAGGTATCTGCAGGCAAGAGTCCATACTGTAACATTAATCCTGATTTTGCTAGCAGTATCCAGGATAGGTCATTTGGAGAGGGCAAGAGTAAACTAGAAAATACTTTTAAGCTGTCTTATCTGGAAGTGGGATATATACCTTTGGTGCAGTTAGCTTAAATACTTATTCGACTTACTCTTAACCTCCTGTCTTTCTTTTCCCTTATCTCTTTCAGTGGTGGTACTGATCTGTAGAGTCTGACTTCCCTAGGAAAATAAGATAGGCCTTCAGTAGAGTATAAATAATGCATAATCTCTTTGCAGCCTGTTTATCCATAGGGCAGACAAGTGCTCACAACACGTAACTGTTGAAGAACTATAAAACTGCTCCAGTTAATGTGTACAGAGAAGCCTAGAGCATGCTGAAAAAGCCTCAGTACAGAGTTTTGTATAAGTGAGCCATTGCTCAAAACATCTGCTTAAAGGGGCTATCCTGCTCTTGGTGCTTCTCTTGCTCTCAATACAAGCTTTTCACTGTACTAATTCAACAGCAGAATCATAACCTTTATCTAGGCTAATAATCCGAGATGTTGCAGAAAAGGGCTCTGACCACTGAAGTCAGCACAAAACAGAGGGTTAGGAGCATGTGGCCAAGGCAGGAACAGAAGAGGGAGGATACTTTTTGAGTCAGTTTTATACAGTGGTGGTTTTGCTTGATGAATAGGAGGAGGGGGAAAAAAACTTGGCTGGGGTTTTTATTTCTTCTGTATTTGACTGTTTCGTTCATCTTCTGTTGTATTTGGCCTTGTATGAGCTCTGTTTTGAAGACACTCTACCTTTAGATTTTTATAGTTTTTGTAGGGTTTTTTTTTACCTCCTTCTCTTTCTTCTCAGGATTGAATATGATGCCTATCGAACAGACCTAGAAGAGCTGAATCTTGGCCCTCGTGATGCAAACACTCTGCCAAAGATTGAGCAATCACAACAACTGTTTCAAGTGCATAAAGAGAAGTACGACAAAATGCGTAATGATGTATCTATCAAATTGAAATTTTTGGAAGAAAATAAGGTAACCTACAACTTCTGATTTATATGTTTAGGAGTTTTATCCTGTAAGTTTCTGCTTTTTTTGGAAGTACTTTCATTGTTAGATCGTGAAGTGTATCTTAATTGAAAAGTAGAACTAGCAAAGAAAATAAGCTGAATCTTCTGAGTTCTTGCTGAAGGACAGATACTTAGAGCAGGCAACTCTAGGAGTCCCTTATCAAGCTGCTCCAGCCACAAATGGCAAACGTGGCAGTAAGTTGTTAATATGGGAATTTTCAAGCTTGGAAAAAACATCCTTTTCCTAGTTTATCACATTTAATGGTTAAATGACTCATATAACTACTGATTTAAGATTCAGAGTTAAAACTTATATTTGACAACACTGACGTGGAGGATATGCACAGAGAAAATAAGGGAACTGTGAAGAGGCTTTCTTTAAACTGATAATCTGAACTAAGCCTGAACTGAGAAATACAACTTTCTGTAATTGTCCTTTATAGTTTTAATTCTAAACAGGGCTTTTGAACTGTTGGTTCGTAGGGTTTTTCCCATACGTGTTTATTCCAACCATACAATTTCATTTATACCCACTTAATGATAGGATTCTTACCTGTCTTATTCTGTCTACCAGCCAAAAATAAAGTAGCCAGACAGAACACACCTTTAAATTGTGCTTTCTTTGATAAACAAGTCATTCTAAATTGTTTCTAATTAGATGTAGAAATTGTGGGTTTTCAAGATTTCTTTTTTGCTCATACTCATAGTAAGTGACATGGTTATAATAATCTCTGACTGTATTTCCTGTGTCTTCAGAGGAAGGAAAATATGGTCAAAACTTACGTAAAAGTAGTTAGTCAGTTTGTTCATGTCTAGCAGTGGATTAACGTTTTCAGTGTGAGTTAATTCATATATTTTTAAAGATCTGTGTGTAGGTAACAGCTGCATGTCAGAGAATAAAGGAGTGGCCCCAAATGACAATGTAAGACTAATGAATTGTCAACAGATGAGAAGAAGAAAACAGCAGAGAAAATCAACAAACCTTTTGGTTTCCAAAACAATACATGCTAAAAATGTAGCTTGTGAGCACTGATACTTCATGTAAGCATTTGCATTAGGAACCAGGGGTCTAGAACCACACAGCCAATCAAGAGCTGATGAACCAGATCATTAGATGATTGAAAACTGACTTTTCATGTATGTTTCTTGCAGATCCTGTAGCCCATTAGCTTTCAGATTGGAAAAATCCATATTGAAATTAGTTTTCTTGAACAAGCTGAAGTCTAATCTAAATGTTGGTATTTATGCTTGAATTAGAAAACACTCATAAGAACTGATTTTTGAAACAGTGCTAGGTTGAAAACAGGTATGCCGAAGGTGTGTCTTCTCCCCCTCTCTCCCCCCCCCGCCTTTGTTTTTATTTTCTACTAAGTACTTTGCTACTTATATCATGTACTTCTGTTGAAATGGTTTGATTCCTGTACAGGAATTCAGATGCTTAAGTTCAGATTGGTTGAAAATAGCACTTACCCAGCTTCCCCTTGGTTTGCATTAACTGTATGGGAGACTGATCAATTTATGTTTCTACAGATAGGAAAGCTGCACAATGAAAATGCTTTATTTCCATCTCGTATAAAAAAGTTTCCATGTTTTTTAAAAAAACCTAAAATAGATGATAACTTAGGGAACACTAAAGAAATTGTCTTTGTAGTGGCAGTCTTGAATTAGGTCAAGCATCCTGTTAGCAGTCACAGCCTGTGCAAATTTTGTTTCTGAAAATGATTGTTTTTTCCTTCCTGCCTTTTCTTTTAGATTAATGCAGAGGGGACTTTCACATGCTTAAGCCTTTTTATCACTGGTGGACATTTCTCAGTTTTGACACTAGAGATGTCAAAATATTTACTAAGGGGTGTGTGTAACTTTTTACTGAATAAGCCATAGAAAGGACTTCCTTAACTGTCAAATACTGGCTTAAATATAATTACTGAGAGCTTCACTCGGGTAAGCTTTACTCTGGTGTTTTCTACTTACTGCATAGGACTTTCCATAGTAAACAAAACATAATCTTAATCCTGATTGTCAATTTTCATTTCAGGAGCACTTTTTTTTCCCCAGCTTGCATCTGTCTCTGGTAGTTTTTGTTCTTCTGTGCACAGACTGCTTCCTGGGATGTAGTGGGAGGTGGTGGTTATCTGAGAGGTGATGTTCGTGCTAATCTAACATCTTTATTCCTTTTTCTGATGTCAGCTAATTTTTTTTTATTATCATTAATGTCAATGAAGGGCTGGTCCTGTTTGAGCTCATACCTGTCCTGCAGCTAGTAATAAGAAATAGGGATGTCCAGTTGATGTGCCAGACAACTATATAACCATTATAAACATTACTTTTGATTTTTAGCTGCAGACAATGTGACTTCTCTTAAGTCAATTACTTACTACATTTTAAAGGATTATTAATAAGTATAGGAACAGTAAGTGTAGGAACTAGATTTTAGTGTTATATTAAAGTTATATTTAATAATCTCAGATGGTCTGCTTCTTCGAAAGGTACAGGATAACAATTCATCATAATTTAAACATCTATAAACACAGCATGTGCCTAACATGAAGGAGAAAGAAGAAAGAACACAATTAGCACAGTCTTATGAGTGTGTCTGCAACAGAGCTACTTCAGCTGTGGGGGTAGCACACTGTTTAGGAAATGGCTTAAACTGAAGACCTTAGATGATGCTGAACTCCCAAATGGAAGGGCAGTTTTGGTATTGTGAAGCTGCTGCCGTAGTCCCAGAGAGGGAATTATACTGGTTAAACAGATGCTCTCTTCTTAGTAACAGGAACTTGCCATTTTGTATGTCTGTCCCCACCATGTTGGTGCCCATTTAATAGAATCAAAATAAAGGAAGATCAGGTGGACAAAATGCTGGGTTTACTCAGTCTCTCACAAAGAGCCTTTTTATAGCCTGTATTACAAAGCCTGTGCTGTTGCAGGCTTATTGCAAGGCAAATAGAAGGTTAGTATTTGAGCAGCTGTATCAAGGCATGGCCCTGCCAGACTCATATTATTAGATACTAGAACATGCAAATCTCTAAAGCATCAACTTTATTAATACATATTGTTATGGTGCTGGATCCGGATGTGAATTAATATTTGTTCTGAGTCTAATTAGAGAAGTCTTTTTAGGTAAGAAAATGGTATAGTAGCCATATAATTCTCCTGTTGTAGATTGTAAACCTTTTGATGTCAAGTCCTGTAAGTATTGATGCAGGGTGTAGTACAGTGTAGTCTCAAGTTTAGTTGTTGTTACCACTTCTGTGTTGAAAACAGAATTGTGTAATGAAATCTTGCCAGAGCTAAGTGATTAAGCAATTTAGGGTTTAATTTTAGATTAAATAAATCCATTCTTTAGTACCTCCCAATAAATGTTTTTACAGTCTGACCAATATCAAACATTTAAAAAGAGTAAATTGAATCTTTTTTTTTTTTTTTTTTTGGTCTGACAAATTTATGTCAAAATAGAATCCTAGAAGTGTTTTTGTAAATGTACCTCCACTAGATGCACTCGGTTATGTCACACTCAAAACATTTGTCCCATATTTGGTTAAGCATGACATATGAAGAGAGCAGGGAAAACTGGGAGGTGATTCAAGCTGTCACTG
Source organism: Bolborhynchus lineola (assembly GCA_025448015.1). Classification (NCBI taxonomy): domain Eukaryota; kingdom Metazoa; phylum Chordata; class Aves; order Psittaciformes; family Psittacidae; genus Bolborhynchus; species Bolborhynchus lineola. Next base: position 36,564 of record JAOEHX010012630.1, read on the forward strand.
CAGAGGAACTATAAAGCTAGTGTAACTGGCTGGTGGGCTCTGGTTGGGCCCTACATTTAGGGGGAAACATGCTTTGCGTGGTTGCAGTCTCCTTGTGCTGTCTTCTTGTCTCCCTCTAGGTTTTATGTTAATGTTTCAATTAAAAGCCCCCAAAAGTCCAGAGAACTTTGTTACTTGCTGCAAGTTTCTGTCTGCAAAACCACCATATTATTCTATTTCTATATTCTATTAATTTTCATTATAGCAATTGATCCTGAGGTCAGAACTGATTATTCTGTGTACAGAAGGAGGTTGAATGAGCTGCTGTGAGTTGTGCTTCTGGAGTTGGATGTGTAAATGCTTGCTTCTGGAAATGAAAGCAATATGCAATGTTGTGGAAACCCAGATGAGGTAACTGTTTAGACCAAATAACTTCAAGTAAAGATACCTAGGGGAAAGGATTATGATAGCTGTGAGGAGATACAGAGATTAGAATGGGGTCATGGGGTAGTCTTTCTGGTTGTTGAGATGGGTGAAACAGTCTGAATGAAGAGGTTGTAAAGAAATTTGTAGTTACTGTCCCACAGAAAATCTGGTGTTCAGAGGGTCATGGAGGGAAAGAGGACAGTATCTAAGAGTGAAATATTAAGAGCATCCAGAGGAAATGTGAAAGCTTAAATCCAACCTATAGTATCTACTTTAATCTCCTGTTTAGGGCATGCCCATTTTTTTATGCTTATCCACAAAGTTGAGTTTTGTTTTGCGACTTAAGTTTGCCAGGTCTATAATGGAATGCTTACTTTGTTTGTAATTAGGAACAAATAGCTGTATGTAGTTAATTAACAAGGAACAATTATTTTAAATGCTGTCCAGGTGTAAAACATGATGGCTTTTTGACAGGCATGCTAGTCATACATTGGAACCCATTTTTAGCAGCATACCACTAACATTCTTTGATTGAAAAGCAAATCTTCAATGCTTCTTTGTTGAAATAGGTGCTGCAGACCTCAAGGATTGGCCTTTAGCAACATAGTCTAACAGTCACTTCAAGCTTTGCTGCAGAAAAGTGTGGTCCCTTCATCCTCTGTCCCACTTTCTCCACATTGCCTTCTCTGTTATGTTTACAGAAGTGTTTTTGCAGCTGTGCAGAGAATCAAACTGGGGAACTGATCCAGGTTAAAGCAAGTATGTTGTTGTCTGGTTAGTTTTAATCTAGATCTGTTCCCTGATCCAGCTGACTACATAACTGCATGAATGTTTTGCCAACAGAGGGCTAAGGTGAAACGTAGTGTGGAAGTGTAGGAATCGATGCCTGGATATGGGAGTGGGTAAGGCTGAGCTGCTTTCATGAGAAAACTGGTTAGGTTTGAACTTGGCTTTCAGTGAATACTTATCCAGTTCTCAGCTGTGACTGCAAGTGCTTTTGCAGTGGGCATCAGGTGATTTGCTATGCAGTTTTTTCTGTTGGCTGGCACTTTATAGTAATGTTCAGCAGAGCTTTGTACAGTGTTAGGCAAGGGTAAATGGTCTTTTTCTAGAAATTCAATCTCAGTTACCTGAATTAAGTTATAGATAAGAAGATCCCACCATCGCTTCTGGGATTCACTTAGCAGTCAGCTCCTGAAGGAGAGCAGAAGTTGTAACACCTTTGGCCTCTGCAACCAATTTGATAAGGATCATAAAATTTATGCCACAATGATTTGGCTTGAGGATAGAACCTCATACAGTGGGGTAGCTCTGGTAGCTCAAAAAACCCCACCAAAACAGAACATATTTTTTCAGTCCAAATCATCAGTCTCTACACTGCAAGTTCCTGCCTCTTTATGTCTGTGTGTGCACACATACCTGACCCTAGATCTGACTGAATTTATACAATTACCAGAGACTTCAAGGCAGTTCACAGAAGCTTTGTGTTAGAAACTACTAATGAAGTACCAATTTTGGTTTCAAATTGATGAACTTGGACTGAGAAGGTGGATTAATTACCCCTGCTTTATTTGAGTTCCTATAAACAGGATGAATAAAACTCATATAGAATTTTAATAATATGCTACAACAGTGAGTGTACTTCTGTCTGGAATTCCTGGCTTGGATTGCATGAAGCCTTGCGTGTCAAAGATAAAAGAATTTGCTCAAGTGGAGTCTGTACCTCCTAATTTTTTTGTGCTCTAAACTTTCAAAACCAAACCCTTTATGTTGCTGTGACATTTTCCACTTGTGACATTTTCCATAATGGTTTGGGGCTGGAAATTTTTGTAGGTTTAAAAAAAATGTGTATTTATAGACATATGCTCCCACACAAACTGAAAAAGAGGCCATCTTTTATGACTCAGAAAAGCTGAAGTATGTTGAGCAAGTGTAGCTAGTTAAATTCTGTTTCACCTAAATGCTAAAACATCAGTACATGATGAATTTTGTGATGTCTGTTATAAATGAAAAAAACATTGTCTCAAGATATGATGTGCACAGTGAACTCCTTTCTAATCATACACACCTCTCACGGGTTTGTTTTTTCTGTATTGCACCAGTAATGAGGCAAAAAGCCTCCTATTTGCCATGTAGTAAGTTAGCCTGAATTATTAGCGGCTGAAACATAGGAATACTAGTTTTCAAATTGTCAGAGCAGCTTTGACCACCAAAGAGAGGTTATTGCAAGTAGGATACTGAGCTCCGTACAGATGTCAGCTGGTGGGCAAAACTGAATTTGTGAAATGAGACTATCCAGAAAAAAGCCAAACCAACCTCTCAAAAATGTTGTGTATTCAGAAACTTCAGCTCTTAGTACTGAAACTTTTATATGCACCTGGCTGCATATACATGCTCAGCCATTTTTTATTGAAGTATTTTGTTTTAAAGGCACATTATTACATTTCTGTGTAATAATGTAAATATTACACTTTTCTTGTGTAATAGCATGTCTAATGTATGTTGGGATTTTTTTTTGAATTTGAGATATTTTCTTAAATGAAGGCAATGAAGTATTTCTGTATGGAGTCAGAAATGTAGACATTTCAGGAAAGCATGTTAGCCAAGTAACTTGTTAGAACAAGCGTGGACAGTTGGTAGGCATAGGCCAACCTTGGCCCAGGGACACTTCTATTTCCCTGCATGACAAGAGTAGACTGTCCTTTATGGACTCTGCTGAGAGATGAGGCCATGATCCAAATAGAGAAAGCTTAATCTGCTACCTACTACATCCTTTCTTTGGGCTCAGTCAGCCACCCTGTTCCTCTGTTCTCTTCTGTGTTGGCAAAATGCTATTGGGCTTGAGGTCTTGTAGGCTGAAAACGGGCACAGGGCCACCACCTTAGGGATTTGGACTCTGACGCAAGAATAAGGTTGTGTTGGGATGAGAGTACACTCAAGAATAAAAAGGACAGGTTTTGGCTGCAGGAGAAACTGGAGAGATGCCTTGTCATACCATTGTTGTTCATTCACAACTTCAGGTTTACTGGTGTGCTAGGATGAAAACATAACTTTGTTTAACTTTGACTTCATTAGTGCTGTAGCATGTAATCATGGACTAGACTGGAAGAGAAAAACAGTGACACCTCCAGCTGTTCTTGTGGTCTTCTCCCCAGGTTTTGACTACTGCTATGACCTGTGTGTTTCATTACTACTTTGCACAAATGTTAATAGTCAAGGTATTGACCAATGTGCTTTAAATAATCCTGTGTTACAGGAGATAGGCAAGAAATATTGCTGGGCAAAGAACATAAGTTTCATTTGGTTTAGTTATACCTGAGCTGGAAAGCAGCAACTGTCTGCAAGGGGTGTAAATAAATGAACTGTATTCTAAGATAATGTATTTGTTACATACTGTGTCAGGGAAGTGCATTTGGCCTGCAGGTAGGTTATCTTAAACAGAAGTTTGGTGTCTAATTTCAAGGAATCAAGTACTTGTAATCAAGAGTTCAGTATTAAATAACATGCTGTTTAGTGAATTGCTTTTGGTCCATACTGAGTTGGTATTGACTGTTACGCATAATCTAAGGTTAAAGAATTCTGTATTTGCATTTTATATTTTTAAACTTCTGTTAAATGAATCTGTATGAAGTCTGAGCATCTCAAATACACCTATTTTTTATTTATTTAATGTTTATAACTGACCTGTGCTGCTGTTGACGTCTGCCTCTTCTTCTTAACCTATCTGTATCCTTGCCTGCAGGTTAAAGTATTGCACAATCAGCTTGTTCTGTTCCACAATGCCATTGCAGCGTACTTTGCTGGGAATCAAAAACAGCTTGAACAGACACTTAAACAGTTCCACATCAAATTGAAAACACCTGGAGCAGATGCCCCATCCTGGCTTGAAGAGCAGTAGTCAGATCAGAGATGAGGACCCAATGTTTAACCTGAATCTTTAAAGCTGATAATAATCAAGGGTTGGGGGTTGAGGGACTGTTTTAGTGATTCTTGCACAGACAGCTTTAATTGTTTTCCCCTTTTATAATACTGTAAAGCTGAATTTGGTAGGAAAGTGGGTGACTTAAAGGTAACCAAACATGATTTCTGTCATTTCATATGCACTCCTTTTGTATGTAAAGGTTGGTGGTTATTTCTGTACCTGGGATGGGGGGGAGGGAGGGAGGGAAAGCAAAACTATACTAGATTTGCACTGACAAATGATGTTTGTGATTTCTGGTCATTTTGGTGGCTAGTCAAAATATTTGCAAATGGAGGTTTACATGATTTGTACCAACATCTGGTATTTTATAGATGAATATAGAAAACATCTTTAGTAATTTTCATATGACTTTTAAAAAGGAGAGAGTTAAAAGAGTATTTTGCAGATTAATAATATAAGGCTTATATGTGATATCTGCATGTAAGGCAGCTGTAGCAGATGGCTCATTGACTAGTGGAATTGCGGAAAATGCATTTTTTAAAAGATGTAACTTTTCATTATAGGTTCAAGGAAACCCAGAAAAACACTGAAGCAAGAATCACTTCTCAGTCTGAGGCTTCTAAGCACATATTTTTGCTTTGCACCAAGTGGTTTGCTGGGTGAAGCCGACCATTCAATGTACTAATCTCATTTAAAATTTTACTTTCTGTATGAAACAAATACCGTACTAGCCTTAAATCACAGGTATGTGCCTTTTTATAAGATAATATTTTCCATCAATGTACATAATCCAAGAACCCTTTCATGTAATGTTTAGTCAGTTCCCAGTGAGGGGAAGGAGACTGTGTAAATGCTGTTTCGTTGTACACTTGGAGCAAGTTAAAGCTCTGGTTAACCTTTATGAACAGGTGTGATTTTGAGAAAGGACATCGGGCCAGTATGGTTTTTCTGTTCAGTTGAAAAGCATACTTTGGTAATGGGATGGAGGATAATCTTTAATTTCTCCATTGATCGTGTGGTCCTTAAATGTAAAATTTTATGTCAGTTTTATCATAGACATTTTAAATTCAGTATATTAGAGTCCTCATTTGCACGTTATGTTGCTTTGTGTTCTGTTAAGTAAAATGAAATACTTCAAATATGTTAATTACAGCAGTGTGGATTGTATGATTTATGTACTGTATGTTCAAATGCCTTTCAGCTGACATTCTTAAAGTTTTCAGTGCTTAACACAACTGTAATGTAACTGTAAATCAAACTTTGTAATCATTCCTCATTAAATTCTGGGCCTGACAGAGCCTTCTTTATGTTTTTGTTCTGTCATAATCCCTTGTAATAGTTCATTTATGTTCCTCAGAATGTATATCTTATGTGAACTTTTGTATTCATATTAAAGGTGTTTGCAGTCAAATTTCCTTGCCTTGTGATGGTTAAGAGTAGAGCTCGGCTTCTGCAGTGAAATCTTAGTCCTGTTTTTCTGAGTTACCACCTCTGCCAAAGAATTTCTGGTAAAATGGTCATACGTGGTAACACTGCTGTTTTATTTCGGGATGATTAAGTAGTGTGCAAGTTCAATCTGAATGGAAACTCACAGTGAAAGAAGTCTTTTTAGTATATGTAATTCTTGATTTAAACTTTCAAAGGAATTTCATCATCTTTGCAACTCTTACAAAGCCTCTGAATTCCAGATCCTATCATATGGCATGCATATGATACGATGGTGCAAGAAAGAAATTAACTGTATAACTATAGTTGAACTAGGAAATGCAGATAGCAGCATTGTAGCAGGGATGAAGAATGCAAACCTGCTGACTACAATTGAAATGCTAGCTTTCAGAATACTGCAGGAAGAGGATGCATACAGAACATGTGTTGTCGGTTTTTATCTTGGATTCATGCATCTGAGGGTAGTCCCTGCCCAGGAGGAGCTGATCTGTCAGAAATGGTAGGAGTGAATTTGAATCTGAAATTGCCTAATGCAGCAGTGACCCATGTGGCATTGTGTGGCCTAAAACTGCTAGAGTCTCTTCACTGTGAAGAAAGGTGGGACAAAAGAGATGACTTGCTAAAATCTGTTTGTGTATTGTTTAATACCAAGGAGAATGACTTCTGTTTTACTCACAGGAGCAGTTGTGATTGATGGCCTCAGGGAGGAGGGTTCTGTGTTAAGCTGATCAATAGGATATTAAACTGATTGCCTTTTTGTTAGTTCTTTCTTCCTTTGCCGCCATTCAAATATATGTGCTTATGAAATAATTCAAACTCATGTCTTATATTCAAAGTTGGCTCTTTAGATCTTACCAGATTTAGAAACTTTTGCTTTTGGAGATCATAAGAGCAAGACACTTCTGAAGTCTCTAGTGGGAAGTAATTATAGTTGTCAGGCTTTCTGATACTAACACAAAAGCTGCATACATATCTTAAGGTCGTAGCACTGGCATTTATCTAGGTAGACAGTTGTCACGATGGATTTTGTCTGAAGAGAGGGCCACACCCGCTTAGTAGAGGCTTGTCTGTGAAAGATTTCATCTCTGTTACAAGTTATCACATGAATGCTTCTAGTGTTAGGCGAGGTTTCTCAGGAAGAAGAATGTGAAACAGTTAATAGTGTTTCAGATACACTGTTGTAGCTGCTCTACCAAGCCGAGATGCAGGGAGCTATTTGTTTTCTTGGTAACCATACTGTTAAGTTATCCACACTTTGGCTTCTTTGAAACATGTAGGTCCTGTTATTTTGTTGTTATGAATTCTAAAAGCGGTCCTTCCACTCTAAAAATGCTCTTTGGCATACTTCATGTTTTGTCAAGTCCTTACAAAGAACCTTTTTTGGTTATAAAATCTGTCTACGGTTATATTTGAAGAGAGGTCTATGCAAGTAGAGTGCAGTGACACACCAGTATCATTAAGCTAACAGCTTGATTCCAATCTTCTCTTAACTGGTTTTCCCAGCAAGCTTATCTCTGTTCTGTCTCTGCTTCAAAAAATCATCAAAGTAATATGAAAGGAAAGCTGAATGTTCCCCTCTACCCTGTTCTGAGCTGAACAGGGGGCATGTTCAGTTTGTATTCTCTGCATATCTGCTTTTTTTCCTTGTTGTGGTATTACAAGAATACTAAGGTATTATAATTATTTAGCATTCCTCATCTGCAATTATCTTTAGGCTTTTTTTCCACTCTGGTTATCGTTTCATGCTGCATGCCTGATGTGGGGGTTGTACTAGTCACAGGTCTTTTTAATCAGTTGTGAATCTTCTCATACTTTGTGACTGCTGCCCACCCCAAACTTACCAAACTACTGGCAGCTAAGTTTGTGAAATCGAAAATTTGGGGTTTTTTTTGAGAAGATCCACAGAGGAGTTGACTGTTGCTTGGTTTATATTTTAATCCTTTATCCTTGTTACTTGGCCTTGTTAGCAGCTCTTTGACATCTTTGTGTTATTTCAGATTGCTTTGGTTAGTTAAAGCCACTGACGTGTAGAAAACAGTTCTGTGTCTGTGACAGCAGCTTTGTTCACCTTACCGTTTGCCTGTTTTCACCAAGGTTCTTACTGTTTATTTCTGTCAGTCTTACATGGAAACCAGGTAGATGTGGTGCACTTATGCATTTTGTCATCAGGGCAATGTGTATTAAGGACTTACAAGAGAGGCAAGTAGAATGGGTTGTGGCTGCCTTGGAGCAGAAGGGCATATATTGGTAAAGAAGCAGTGGGAAGGAAAAGCCATGTATTTGTATTTCGTCAGAGTCCCTATAGTGAAATGCAGAGAAGCAGCGTATAACCCTTGCAGAGCAATGGCCTTGGACATGAAAGCTCAATCTGTGGTTCACAAACCTTGTTTCCGATGGCTGGTAGTACTGCCACAAAAGCATTGCCTTTTACGCTTCAGCTGCCTTCCTAAAAACAGGTAAAAAATCATTTCAGAATGGGGCAGGAACAGGGACAGTTCTGTGTTGGCCACTGTTGGTAGTGTATTTCTGTTAAGTACTCAGCAAAATGGGTGCTCAACTTTTTATAATCGCTGTAGGTAAAAAAAATGTTTTCTCAGCAAATACACTCCATCTCATCTCTTCATGAGAGTGCATTTTAAAGTTAATAGCTAGTAGAAGAATGGAAATATTTGATACTCCAGAAGAAGCAGAAAAAGAGATCAAGTGTATCTTTGCTGGGTTCCCTGACATCATTGGTTGGTAGAACTTTGATAGGTACTGGGGTGGTTGGATGATAACATTTCTTAATTAAATGCAGAGATCAGATACAGAACAGAGTAACCTGAAACAAATTTTTAGTTTGGGTTTGCCCTTTTATTACTGTTCATGCCAGCATAAATCCATTGGTTCAGTCTGTAACAGTTCAGCTATCCGCAGTTGTGTTCCCAGTAAATGGTACTTAACAAATGGTATGTCCTACTGGGCTAGATAAATAATTACACATCTTGCTGCCTTTTAAAGGCTACTGAAGGCTGTAAATTCAAGCACTTGAGAGTTAAATAATGCTAAAACCTTGTGTTGCCTGTTCAGTCTTGATTTGCCTTTCTTACATATGTGTGTGCATCATGCTAGTTTTATGTGATAGTGGTAATTAATTGCAGGGTTGTGTTTCGAGAGGTTAACTACCACAATGCTTAATTTTGAAACCAGGTTTTGAAACCAAATTGGTTATAATGTGACTGGAGTGCCACAAGTAACTTTCTCTCCCGCCTTTGTCTGAACACTGTGGAGATGAGGGCTTGTAACAAAGATGACAACACCTTTTGTTCAGGTGGTATAAGTTGTTTTGTTCATGTTAGATCTGTTCAGTCATTAAAGCCATGTCCAGCCCAAAGCATTGGAAGCTCTTTGTGCTCTAAAGCAAAGGCAGAGTTTACAAAAAACTCTGTTTTTTTCCTTTGTCTCATAGGAAAATTCATTCAAAAAGTAATAATCTTAAACCTGTCCTGAGCATTTAATTAACTAGAAATCTTAAAATACTAACGATAGGATTTGTTTCTGTAGCATACCAACTCATGTAAATGCTGTCTGTTCTAGGGAGGTGCATTTGTTGCTTGTTATAGGTGGGGCTGCTGGATCTACCTATTATTAAAGTTGCTTAATAATTCCTACTGTAAAGACCTGTTTTCAGTTGTTTGTAACTTGGATTAATTTGAGCCATGTGGGCAAAGTCTCTGCCTGCTGAGTGTTCACATTTTTTGGGGGTAGAGGGAGGAATCAGATAAAAGCATAAAATTAATTTAACATTGTTTTTCGGAAAAGTTCTGCTGAAACAAACCCAACCCACAGGGTGAGGGAAAGTTAAGAGTTTAACTTCATATCCGGGCTGGCTCCTGGTTCCTCTGTTGCCCTGTTCGGTTTTGAGGTCTTTTAATACAATACTATTATGCAAGTCTCCTGTTTGGCTTGCTCTTTCCGTCTTTTGGAGCGAACATTTGTGCTCATGACTGGCAGCAATGAAAACAAGCCTCTTTGGTTCCAACACAAGCAGCCACAGTCCAAGCGGCAGCACGCTTCCTCGTGAGGGACCTCGCGGGTGACCCGGCACTCTCGAGGAATGTCCATGCTGGCTCTGTGCTGAGGGTGCCCTCCCCAGCTGCTGCTAGCTGTGCCGAGCGGGGAGGTGCAGCTGACCGGAGCTGCTGTTCGCTCAGTGAATTTGGAGCATAAATGACCATGTTCTGACATCGCGCTTTGTAAATTTGTCTCTGTTCTAATGCAGTTTTCTCTTTCAAATCAAGTGACTCCAGCAGGCTGTCTTGCCAGACCAGCAGGTCCCATCTCTGGCTGCAGAACTGTAAGCTGGAATGGTGTCACCTCAGGGACACAGGGCCTGGGCTCCAGGTTTGGGGCCAGAGGAGGCTACCTGCCCACCTGCTCTTCCCCTGGTCCAGGTGCCTGAACCCCAGGCAAGGCAGCAGCAGCCCACGTTAGGCACTCCACACCAGGTAAGACACATTTGTCCTGCGCCTGCCCTCCCAGCCCTGGCCATGCCAAGGTGTTATTTTCTTTCTCGTTCTCAGCTGAGCAGCTCTGGTTGGTGATTGTGGAAGGCTGGAGGTGAGGCTTTTCTGTCTCCCTGTTTCCTCAGGAAAGGAAGCATCTCTGATTCTGCCTTGGAACTGGCCACTTCTAATAAGCAGTGTTGGGGTGTGTGGGCCGTGCGTGCTCTTTGCAGCTGTGACTGCTTACTTACATGAATGAAGTCCTTTTCCTTCACTCTTCTGGAAAAATAGTTTTATTTCAATCTCTCTGCAAAAATACTTTAGAACAATGTATTTGTTTGCTGGATTGTCTGTGGCTTTGGCACTTTGACTTTCAGTGCCACAACCCTAGTGCCACATAAGCCAGGGTGTGATGACCTCTTACATTTGACTTAAGTTCTCTCACGCCATCTTCACTGGAGATGACCTTTGAGCTTTCTGCTGATGCATGGGGCTCCCACAGCCTGCTGGTGTGCCTGGCTTGCCACCTGCGGTAGTGACTAGTGCGGGAAGCGGATGGTAAAGGGGGTGTTTGCCTTGGGGGTGAGGGCAGAGGGTGAAAGGCTTCAGCCACGGAAGGGAACCTTCTCCTTCTAACTGGCAGCGTGGTTGATACCGCAGTTCCCTTCCTACCGAAGTCGTTGCTGATTGATTTTGGCGACAGCCTGTACATAGGTACGTGATGTACGGAGGTCTGTACATAGGTACGTGATGTACGGAGGTCCG